>OX578145.1:80133704-80358704 GCA_951213105.1 Amaurobius ferox | reverse complement strand
TCTCCTCCAGAATATCTGATGAACCATTTCATTGAAACTCGCTGAGCTTGAAATGAGAAGCATAAATTACCAACATATTCACGGGTGTTAATGGTATAGAATTTAATGATTCCAACTAACGTTAACTTTACAGCAGTTGACTACAATAGTGATATGCATTTGTGGAGGACTCTCGAAAAATATAATTTATTAATTCATTAGACTTTGTCCAGAAGGGTTAAGAATTACTAATCGTTTAATAGAAATGCTATGCTTTATAATCAGTGTTCCTTGAAGCACCCTTAAACACATCAAATACTTTGCAAGGTAAGGCTCATGAATGTACACTTTAGGTCTGTCTCACATAATAAAGGGATATGTGTGTGTGTGTGTGTGTGTGTATGCAGTTTATAGGGATAAATCTGAGCTTCGTATAGCCAAAAAAATTGGTACACAGGTGTTTGAGGAACCTAATTAGGTAAACCTCTGCACTATTTTTTTTTTAATTTCGAATTCGTTTTTTAGTTATATCATGTTTTAGCGATTTACAACGGTTTCTAACGATATTCACACAAATCAATTCCTTAGAGATACAAAACATTATCACACAGTTTCCATCCTGACGCCATCGGAAAGATCGATAAACATCTTTTCAACAAGGTTTGAACCGAATCTCTGGGGCAATTCTTCTCTATTTATTATTATACTTTAAATACATCCAAAATTTGCATTCTTTACGTGATCTGATATATATATATATATATATATATATATATATATATATATATATATATATATATATATATATATATATATATATATATATATATATATATATATATATATATATAGTCGCATCCGTAAAACTGAGATTAGCACAATTCAAAAATGTGGCTAAATGTTCGGCATATATATGAGCATTCTAAGAAAAAAAATTGATTTTATAAGTAATTTTAATATTTTTAATGTTTTAAATTATCTCATTCAGTCATCTCAATGGACTGTAAACACTCTAACGAAGATTCCGTGTTTCCCTTCTCTGTATCCGATCTCTTTTAAAGAGGGGTACGCGGGTATACACACACACACACACACACACACACACACACACACACACACACACACACACATATATATATATATATATATAAATATATATATATGTATAAAATCGAAAATCTGACTGTCTGTCTGCCTGTCTGTTTGTCCCATCATCACGGGAGAACGACTCAACCGAACTTTATAAAATTTTTTGGGTAGCCTTGAAATAGCCCCATTTAAAATTTAGTCCATGCTTCGAGTTTCTATGACTACTGGTTCTTGCGATATTAGTGTAAAACGAAACTTTCGTTTGTCTCATCATCACGGGAGAACGGCTAAACCGAATTGAAGGAAATTTTGAGGTAGCGTTAGAATTGATCCCCCTTAAATTTAGTCCAAATTTCGAGTTTCTAAGACCAGGTGTTGTTGAGATATTAATGAAAAACGAAACATTTTCCTAGGAGTTTTACTCTCTAACTCCTTGATTCTTCCAAACAAAAAGGTTGGAAATCGTATGTTTAAAACGTGAAAGTGAATTAACACTTTATCTCTGAGTTTGGTATGAGATTTTTGCGCTAATCAGTCACGTTCTGAAAGCATGAATTATTTGAAACGTGAATTTAAATGAAAAATCCATCAGCATGGTTTATTTTTCACAAGCTTTTACTCAACAATGAAAAGTATTAAAAAATCAAAATGATTCTATCTTATATCATACTGCTCGGCAACGCAATTAAATTAAATGTGTTTGTTAATGTTTATTACTATTTTTTCGATTTGAATAATAAATAAATGGATATAAAAATATATCTTATAAATGAACTGTTTGATTTTTCTTTTAATAATAGTAATTGCGGACTGCGTACATCACTTTCATTTATTTTGGCAAAGATTTTTCAAGCTTATATATTGTGTTTAGCTAATAAACTCATATATTGTGTTTAGCTAATAAACTCATACATTGTGTTTAGCCAATAAATTCATTTAGCTGATTGTTGAAACAGAAAAAGTGTAGAACTGGTATATCTTCTAATACAATTTTAGTGTTTTCACTTAGTATATACAAACGGGATCAGGATGTTTAAGGGGATCAGCATATTCAGAGCTACGAATTTGGAGTAATATCGCTAACTTGGTAACTTTTTTTAAACGTTGCCAAATTGACGAAAATATCGACAAATTGTTAAAAACGACGCAAATCCATGAAATTAAATTTGTTTTGTTAAAAGAGGATACTGAGATGATGTTTCGTTAGCATTTGTCTGTCAGTTTAACCATCCTACTTAGTAACACATTTAGCGAATTCTTAAAATATCACCAAATTGATAAAAATATTTGTAAAACCATAAAATTATCTTCTTCTTCGACCCAGACCGTCCGACCTACCAGAAAGGTGTAAGGTATCTGTTTGGACGGCTGGGAAGTGCCACCCAATTTAGACCGGAAACCAGTGGGGGAGGCATCCACAGGGACTGTACCCTCCTTCCCCTACCACTAACCTCTCGGACGGACTTACGGTCCCACATGTTTAACGTGATCGTACTCCGCGTGAACACAGTTTGGGCAGCGGCGGGAATCGAACCCGGGACTACCGAGTGCAACCTCCGCGCGCTAACCACAGGGCTACCGCGCCCGCCATAAAATTATCTTGAAATTAATAAAATTGCTCTAAATAAATGAAATAAATTGCGTTTTGTTAGTGGATAGTATTGTGATGACGTTTCGTCAATTTGTCGCCAAATGGGACTATCAGTTCTACAGTCCCACTTGGCGAAAAATTTTGCGATTTTTTAAAATGTCGCAAAATTGTCGAAAATGTGGTCAAACCTTCCATACAGATAGCATTATCCGGACAATATAATTTCCTACCAATTTATTTGAAGGAAGTAATATCATGTCACTTAGCAACGGATTTAAATCCAATGTGTTTATGCGGCCGATGATTTTTATTAAAATTTTTCTGATTTGAATAATGAAGATATGTATATAAAATAAATGTCATTGCCATTACATTTTTGGCTGAATAATACCAATTACGGTCTTCAGGTTTAAGCATTATTATTATTGATATTTTCGGGGATTATTGATTCAGGGATTATTGATATTTTCAAGTTGCTTTGCCATTGTTTTATTATGACAAAAATTGTTTAAACTCATATAGTGTACGCTGTACGAGTAATATTCTACAAATGCACGAGTATATCTTCTAATCTACGAGAATATAAGTAGTACATATATATTGACATATATTTTGATATATATTGGTATATATTGGAATCAATTACGATCTTCTGGTATAAAGATCACGGGGATTATTGATATTTTCAATTTATTACGTCATCTGTTTTATTTTTGCAAAGATTTTTGAGACTCATATTGTAATACGGGTAATCTTCTACTAACACTTTGACATATTTTCTAATCTACGACATTATAAGTAGTACGTTTATATATTTCCATATAATTTTAGCACTTTCATTTTGTGATATAATTGTATCAATGACTGCCTTCAGGTTTAAAGTTTACGGGTTTATTGATATTTTCAATTTATACATGTAATCTACTAATACAGGTTATATCTTCTAAAATTCGCGTATATAAGTAGTACGGGTTCCATACAATTTCAACCCTTTTATTTTGCATATATTGATTCAATTCCACATTTTTTGTAAATTTGCTTACAAAAGAGGCCAGGATGTTTTATTCTTCAGATTTGACGCGAAAATAATTTTGTATAGCGAGAACAGAGATTCTTAAACCGTTTTTATGAACTTTAAATTAAATATTTTAACAGAATATTTTTATTTAAAATGTCATTTTGTATACTATAGAAATTTGCACATGATTGCGAATTATAAATTTTTTTATATTATATACTCCGTACGAAGAACGGGTATGCCGCTAGTATATATATACTATGCATTTCAAACATTAAATAAGCACATTTATGTCGCTATCGTAAGCATGAAGACATTATTTGTGATTAAAGTTTCTGACATTTGAAACATGAGCAGTTATTGGAACTATATTTTCATGGATTTAGTAAGTATGTAAGACATTTTGTCTATTTAGTGTATTTTAATGATTTTTATTGCCGTTTTGTCCGACTATTTTGTCGACATGTAGTCAATGAACTTTCGTGCTCAAATTAACACTAAGGTCATTTTATTTGAAATCATATATTTTTTCTGATGGATTTGACGTTTTTAAACCGACACAAATTTCAATAAATGCATCTACACACATTTGATCGTGAGTTGGTAGATAGAAAGATGAAAATAATATAAATATGGGAATTTAATTTATATTTTAAAGATACTCATTTTATGCAACCAGTGCAATTTTATAGAATTTTAAATCGAATAAAACGAAATTGTTTCCTTCGATTTCTCAACACATAAAAAAAGCAGAATTTAAATATACTTTGCTTATCAGTGCAACAAATTGCGCTCCAAGAGTATCCAAGTCTATAAACTATATGTCCCAAAAGCGAATAGAGGGGGGGGGGGGGGTTAAATGGAAAATGTGAAGAGGGCGGGGGTCTTAAGTTTATATATGATGGGCGGAAGAAATGTGCTATTAATTTTATTAATAGACCTTTATTTACAAAGTTTCTGAGTTTTCAGCTAGTGGCAACACTTTATTGAAATCTTTGATCAAAGAGTTACAAGAGGGAGATTCATGAAAGAAGAGGGTGAAAACTTCTGGGAAGGGGGGTATGCAGCAAAGGGGTACAATCGAGATTCAAAATCTACACTTATATAAAACAAGAAATATCAATCATGCATAAAGCATTGATTATGAAACTCTTTCCAACTGCAATGTTATACGTAAACATCTCTAAAATGCGATATATACAGCGGTGATATTTTGAAAATTATACCAATAATACAATAATTTATTATATTTGAAAACGTAATCGAAAACGAATGAACTTTCTTCAAATAACGTCATCGAAATATAAATCGCCTGGCTCTCTATATAAAATCAGTGAATATAGCATTCATAATATTTTTCCATTCCTTTCATTCAGCAGGGATATTTTAAAATTATCACAATACCACAATAATTTATTTTACTTAAAAACTTAAAACCATGGAGGTAAAAGTACTTTCTAACTCCATGCTTAAAACTTCATCAAAAAATGTAATATTATGGAATTGTCTGCTTCTCTATGTAAAATCAGTGAATGTTTCATTCATATCAGCTATATTGCAGTCTCCAAAGCTAAATAATTTTGCTTTACAGACATTCAGCAATTCTTATACAACTCATCTTACAGATTGATGTGTTTACATTCTCCATACATGAAAATTAGGCTTCGTTGTAGAAATAAACAAAGTTTAATCATTTAAACTCAAAAATATTGTAATTGCTTTGGCGCAGTATATGGATGCACAGAGAAAATAAAAAATAAAGCGGGTTAAGAACAGATGAAACACTGAATATAAATTAAAAATAACTTTAAAAATCGCGATTTTGGCGCAAGATGGATGCCATACGTTATTCTGAAGTGGGTCACATGATCTCTTCATATAATATGGGTGCAATTAATATTTTAATTTTTATTAAAAAATTACCTAACATATTTTGCCGATTTTTTTATATTTTATGGTATAATTTGAATATTTTCAAAATTTTTTGAAGTAATTTGTAAATTTTAAATTCGCTTAAAAAATGTTTGAAAAATTTGGTCCCATAGGGTTCAATGTATTTCAATTTTCAACCCGGGTTCATTCCAAAACTAATTGTTCGATATTATTCATTTACATTCCCATATGTCCCACAGACCGTCTGAACAACATACTAAAATTTCATTTTGATAAAGTAATTTTTACGGCAGTTATCGCGCGAACGGACAGACAGACAGAATGAACAAATTGATATACACTCTTCAACTATGTTGTAAAGTGTTAAAAACAGAAAGCTTATACGGAATTAATGGCAATACGATTAAGGCAATAAGGTTCATCAAAAATATCATCGTTCAGAATTCAACAAAATGAAATGCACAAAACTATCATCTGAATGAATTTCAAATTCGCCCAAATGTAAATCTCCTTTATCACCTTTCAAATAAAACATACTCATACATTTAATTTGAAGCATATAGCTATAAAAGGGGAAAATTTAACGTTTTGAAATGTGGTATTTACGCACTCCATATTTTATCAATAGACTTCTTTCTCCGCTTCTTCGTTTGGAATATTTTCCTTATCACCTTTTCTCTATTTAAATATACATGCCATTTGAGTACTGGCCACTCAAGCAGCTGATTGTACCCTAGGCTGAGTCAAGTGACTTGTATTTTCAACGTCCTTTGAGTCAAATTAAATTTTGAAGAAAAGTCTTGAAGAAAAGAAAATTGTCGGTTAATTGCAAATAATTAAAATTACACTGATGAATTGCTTAAATTTTGAATTTTATAATTGGCATCCCTATCGTATCTATATACCTTTCAGTAAAACAAACATCTACTTTTCTACGCCCAAAATTCGCATGTCAAGTACTTGAGGTGATTAACACACACACACGCGTACACATGAACACACATGATCCGGTACGCTCTCCGATGCAACAAATAAAAATAAAATAACATATAATACACAATTACACACACACAGACATCTTCTTTTACTAGGTATTTTAATTTTGTTATGAAATATTCCTTTGTTTTAAACTTCTTAAAATGTCAAGATTTATGTCCTTTACTATTCAAATTGATTATTCACTATTGATTATGTTTAATTCCTGAAATTGGTATAGACGTGCCCCTTCACATTAATCTACTAATCATTATAACAACTGCTTAGCAGGATATATTTTAATGGAGCATAATAAATGTCAATTCCTCTACATTCAAGTAATTTACAATATGCGTTAGCTTTTAATAACTTGCTTTCCATTCACTTCTTCAATATCACACTAACCAACTCGCAATTTAATGACTATGAACTTCGTAACATCAGCAAATTGCGTAAGATGGGATCTGCGTATTGGAAACATTTCAGTCTGTATTTCGAGCTGAAATTATATTTTTGAATTTAATTTCACATCCTGCTGAATTTTCGATATTATCAAAGTGAGGTCCGTAATAAATTCTGGGAGGGCCAGCGATTAACACAGAGTATGTTGGAAGCCCAGACCGCCCAACTCACCCCAAGGCATGAACAGCAATTTGCGCGGCCGGAAACTAAAGTATTGTCCTAATGAAATGTTTGTTAAATCATGTTTTTAAAGGACGATTTTGTGAAATCATGTTTTTTAAAGATATTTTTGTTCAATATGTTTTTTAAGGAAGTTTTTGTTAAATCATGTTTTTAAGGAAGTTTTTGTTCAATCCTAATATTAAGCGGTTTAAAATTTTTAATTCCTCATACTATGTAAATTAGTACAGAGAAAATATGGTTTTCACGAAAACTTTTGTTTCCAATATATGGTTTAAGACACTTTTTGACTAATTTTGGAGTGATGTCCGCCTGTACGTCAGTATTCGATTTGGAACGTATACGGTAGCGGCCACAAATATTAATGGATTTTTACAAAAAATTTTATTCAGCTTTGTTATCAAAAAATTTAGAACTAGATAGAATCCTTTGAAATTGGAGAAAATTTTGAAGTTTATTCGAAATTTCATATTTTTTTATCATGGCAGCACAAGACAAAATCCATTCATAAAAGTGTTTAATTATGACTCAGTGATCACGTGGCCTAATAGTTCCAATCATTGTTGTGAAAAATAGCCGCGTTACAATTTTTTTAGTTCATCATGTTATTAGCCCTCTTGGGGGGAAAGTCCCTCCCCCTGGGTGTACATTGTCAAGTATGGTAGCAATGGGGAAATTATATTAAGCCATTTAAATTCACGCTATAATTGTAGTCATTTGGATCTACAATACCGATTTTTCAAAAATTTTCTTGTAAAATTTGAAAAAAAAATGTTACTTAATGGATTCTGGTGTGAAATATCTAGTTGAGACACACTGCAGTTAATTTATTAATAGGGAAGATGGTCCCTTGATTTAAGCAAAGAACACAAATTTGTGAACAATCACTCATAAAAAGGATTAATAATAATGTGTGAATAATAAAATGAAGTGCAAATAAAGATTAAAAAAATCATACATGAGTTTCGAAAACCCACGGATTTCCTTCTTCAGTGAAACAAGCCTGGATCAAGAAAATCAATGGATCCTCAGCAATAATAATTTCGCCTGGATCCTCAGCAAAAGTAATTTCGTAAGTAAACGGATTTCTTTCTTTAGTGAAATAAGCTTGGGCAGAAATACCCCAACTCCCAAAAAGAATAAAAAAATAGCCGATTTTCAGCCGAATTTGGCGTCAGAGGTTTGAAGAAGTGACTTCAAGATGATTTTAGATTGTGATGTGCACACAGGAAGTCCAAGGAAATTAAGTGACGTCGTTGGAGTAAGATGACAGTCGCAATTAACATATGCTGTTCTTCTTGAGAGCCCGAGAACAAAATGCGTGTGTTCTTAATTCCCATGTCATCATATGCGCAGAACCAGGAAAAATGGTCAGTCATGCCCCGGGACTAGCACCCCCTGATCCCAATATTCATACGTACTGTAAATCGCGGATTGACTGAGGGACGTGCTTATGTCAGCCGTTGCGAAGAATAAAAACTTTCCTTGAAAGGTATATATGTATATATTTCTCCAGAATCGGCTATAGTTAGAGCTTGAATGATAATTGATAATGATTGATGATTAAAGGGGCTCATCAATACTTTCAACTTCCAGTAATAGATATGTCACTTCCGATGAAAACATTTATATTTTCTTTGCAACATCTATTGCTCAAGTTTGGATAGCTTAGGTGATGACTTATATGGATTCGGCACTGAATTTTGGAGGTATTAGCGGGTCATTAAGGATTTCCACTTTTAGTCCTGTAAATGTCAGTTTTTCCGAAAGGTTGTATGACTATATATAAAATAAATTTGCAAAAGAGCATAAAAATGCTTAATAGTTCCGTTGAAAATGACATGAAACTCATCTCTTGCCACCATATGAAAGTTCCTTCAAAAATTTCTTATGTTGCCAGAGTGAACTTTGACAATTAGAGCTTGTAACTCCATCCCAATAACTCAACGGTAGAGCGTGGATTGGCGAGTTTGAAGATCCAAGGTTCAATTCCCGGTTAGGGAAGCAAGGATCTTTACAATTGCGCCCTATCAAATCAACCCTGCAGGTTGGTGCAAAGATGTCGGAGGTCTGAAGACCCCAGACCGTGGTGCTATTCACATAGTGAGTTTAGAGTAGCTAGATGCACGGCTAGATGTCGGAGGTCTGAAGACCCCAGACCGTGCGACTCACATAGTGGGTTTAGAGTAGTTAGCTGCACGGCCAGATATCGGAGGTCTGAAGATCCCAGACCGTGCGACTCACATAGTGGGTTTAGAGTAGTTAGCTGCACGGCCAGATATCGGAGGTCTGTAGACCCCAGACCGTGCGACTCACATAGTGGGTTTAGAGTAGTTAGCTGCACGGCCAGATATCGGAGGTCTGAAGACCCCAGACCGTGCGACTCACATAGTGGGTTTAGAGTAGTTAGCTGCACGGCCAGATATCGGAGGTCTGAAGACCCCAGACCGTGCGACTCACATAGTGGGTTTAGAGTAGTTAGCTTCACGGCCAGATATCGGAGGTCTGAAGACCCCAGACCGTGCGACTCACATAGTGGGTTTAGAGTAGTTAGCTGCACGGCCAGATATCGGAGGTCTGAAGACCCCAGACCTTGCGACTCACATAGTGGGTTTAGAGTAGTTAGCTGCACGGCCAGATATCGGAGGTCTCAAGACCCCAGACCGTGCGACTCACATAGTGGGTTTAGAGTAGCTAGCTGCACGGTCGGGAATAGATACCTCATGCACTCAGGAGGCACCCAAGGTCTACCATCCCGCCAAACGAAGATTTATTTAGGTCTATAAAGATAACAATTGATGAAAAATAGTGTGGTTAAACAGACAGTTTTACATTATATTTGAACTCGACAAGTACGTCCATTTTCCAAAAATGGGAAAAGGGTTATTACGAATATAGGTAAAAATATCATTGAAAAATAAAATTTAGAGTCAGGTATATTAACATAATAAAAAATAGATTAAAATTAAAGAAAATAATAAAATTTTAAAAGTGAAACTTAGAAAATATATAAAAAAAGAAAATATATGTAAAAGGAAAAGAATTTAGGCACATTGAAACAAAAACAGAAATTTTAGAAATTTATGATAAAATTTAGAGAAGAAAATTTAGAAAAAATATAAATAAAAAGGATAAAAAAAGAACCTAGAAAATAGAAAATGTTAACATAGTTTTAACAGAAAATATGGAGGGAACACAATAAGACCATATAAGTTAATTAGAATGAAATAAAGGGATTCATTGATCAAAATTAGAGCAGAATCTACTCATAGGCTTAGGTCTCTTTAGACTATAGCATGAGCAGCATGGATTCAATGGAGCTTGGGATATGCAGCGCCAATTTCAAATCGAGAGGATGACGACCACGCAGGAAGTTAAACTGGGGCTAAAAGTAGCAGCAGGAGGCAAACCTGAGATGGAAAAAGGCAAGAGGAGGCCAGTCAGATTGTCATTTGCACATCAATATGGCATTAGAGGGTGGAGAATGCAGAGTCCACTTTGATAATTAGAGCTTGAATTACGACGTAGTAGCTCAATGGTCAAGTGTTGGCTGGCCGGTTCAAAGATTAAAGGTTTGATTCCCGGTTGGAGCAGTAAATTTCATTACAATGTTAGATTCATGATGATTTTGGGAAAATAATCGAGATTTCATTAAAGAAGCATTTTTTTTTGGAGAACTACACACATGAAAGCCAACGATATTAAGATAATCAATTTATTTATTTTCCTTATGTAAGTTGCGTTCCATTAGCTTGATAAGTATCTTCGCTAACTAACTTACATCTTAAAGACCATAAATTTTCGAGTCACCTTTTACGAATTACCAAATACATGATCTTCACTCTGATAACCTTTCTTTCAGATGGAGTTTCGACTCTGAAATTATATTTTTAGTGGATTTCTTACCTCCTGCAGAATATCTGATGAGCCATTTCATCGAAAACCACAGAGTTTGAAATGAGAAATATAAATTACCAACATCTTCACGGTTGTTAATGATATAAAATTAAATGATTCTGTCTGTCTGTCTGTCCGTTAGCACGATAACTGCCGTAAAAATGACGTAATCAAAATGAAATTTTAGTATGTTGTTCAGACGGTCTGTAGGACCTATGCTAATATAAATGAATAATATCACCCAATTAATTTTGGATTGAACCCGGATTGAAAAAATGAAATACATTGAACCCCATGGAACCTAATTCTTCAAACATTTTTTCAGCAGATTTAAAATTCACAAATTGCTTCGACAATTTTAGGTAATATTCAAATTATTCCATAAAATATATAAAAAAAAATTTCAGCAAAATATATTTAGTAGTTTTTTAAATAAAAATTAAAAAAATAATTACACCTCTTATATGAAGCGATTACGTGACCACGATATGAAAAGATCACGTGACCCACTTCAAAATAAAATATGGCATCCATCTTGTCTCAAAATCGTATTTTTTAAAGTTCTTTTTGATTCATATTGAGTGTTGTATTCGTTCTAAAACCCCTTTATTTTTGCTTAAATTCTGTGCATCTACATACTGAAACAACGCAATGACAATATATTTGAGTTTAAATGATTATCCAAATTTGATTATTTCTACAACGAAGCTTATTTTTCACTTATGTAAAATGTAAACAGCAAAATATGTAGGATGAGTTGTATAAGAATTGCTGTATTTTTTAACGGAAAAGTATTTAGCTCATGGAGTCTGCATAGCTGATATGAATGAAATATTCATTGATTTTACAGAGAGAAGGACGATTTTTTTTCGAAGAAGTTTTAAGAATAGAGTTTAATTACTTGTAGCCCCATGGTCTTAATTTTTAAACAAAATAAATTATTATAGTATTGTGATGGATTAAACGAATGGGAAATTGTTTATGAATGAAATGCTGCTTTTATAGAGAAAGCCAGGCGTGTTATTTTTTCTATGACGTCATTTAAATGAATTTCAGTCGTTTTCGATGAAGACATTATCGTAGTATTATAATAATTCTAAAATTATTAGCAAGGAATGTATCGCATTTTAGAGATGTTTAAACCAGGAAATTTATATTTCAATGCCGTCATTGGAATGAAGTTCATTTTTTCCGATGAAGGTTTAAGTTTTCAAACATAATAAATTAATGTAGTATTGTGATCAGTTTTAAAATATTACTTAGGAATGCATTGCATTTTAGAGATTTTAAAATAAAATTGCATTGAAGTTGGAAAGTGTTTCATGATCAATGCTTTAAGCATAATTGATCTTTCTTGTTTTATATATAGCCCGACAGATCACAAGTATTTTTTTATGGCAGTCATTTGGACATAATTAAATCTAGAAAATTATTTAATCTTCCTAAAGAATGTGTGACTTTGAAAAGTTAAATGTGAAACAATTTTGCGTACTTCCATATATACCGGTAATATTTTAATAGTATATATTAAGTAATAAATGATTTCGTTTTATCATTGCCAGATGTGTACAGGTGAAACAATCCAGAAAGCGGCGTTAAGTAAAAACGCAGTTAATGGAAATAGGTAGAGCAGATAACCGCAAACCACATCTGACGGTGAACTAACTGTTCAGCAGTTAACCAGTATCACGTTCATATGCATAGACTATTGTGAATGAGCTATTAACTTGAATGAAAACCGACAATTGCAATTCCATTTTTAACACTTTACAGCATAGTTGAAAAGTGTTTATGACTTTGTTCATTCTGTGTGTCTGTCCGTTTGCACGATAACTGCCGTAAAAATGATTTTATGAAAAGGAAATTTTAGTATGTTGTTCAGACGGACTGTGGAACCTATAGGAATATAAAAGAATAATATCATCCGATTAGTTTTGGACTGACCCCGGGTTGAAGGAATGAAATACATTGAATCCTGTGGGACCTAATTTTTTAAACATTTTTTAAGCGAATTTGAAATTCACAAATTGCTTCGGAGTTTTATGAAATATTCAAAATATCCCATAAAAAATATGAAAAAAATTTCAGCAAAATATATTCGGTAGTGTTTTAATAAAAATTTAAATAATAATTACACCCATATTATATGAATAGATTACGTGACTCACTTCAAAATAAAACATGGCATCCATCTTGTGTCAAAATCGTAATTTTTAAAGTTATTTTTAATTTATATTTAATGTTGTATCCATCATAAAACCGCCTTATTTTTGCTTAATTTCTGTGCATATGCTTTCTGAAACAACGCATTTATAATATATTTCCGTTTAAATAATCATCAAACTTTGATTATTTCTACAACGAAGCCTAATTTCCTCATATGGATTATGTAAACACATAAAGATGTAGGATGAGTTGCATAAGACTTGCTGAATTTCTTTAACGCAAAATTATTTATCTCTGGAGTCTGCAAAATAGCTGACATGAATGAAACATTCATTGATTTTATATAGAGAAGCAGACGATTTTAAGGCAGACTTTTTCGATGAAGTTTTAGGCATAAAGTTAAATTACTAGTATCTCCATGGTTTTAAGTTTTTAAATAAAATAAATTATTTTAGTATTGTGATGAATGAAAGGAATGGAATAAATGTGTGGTTGAATGAAATATTTACAGATTTTAAAAGAGAGCCAGGCGATTTATATTTCAATCACGTCATTTGAATAAAGTTCATTTTTTTTTTCGATGAAGTTTTAAGTTTCCAAATATAATAAATTATTATAATATTGTGATAATTTTTAAAATATTACCGATGAATATATCGCATTTTAGAGATGTTGAGACCAGGCTATTTATATTTTAATGACGTAATTTGAATAGAGTTAATTGTTTTCGATGAAGTTTTAAATTCTCAAATATAATAAATAAATGTAGTATTGTAATAATTTAAAAAATATTACTGTTGAATGTATCGAATTTTAGATATGTTTAAATAAAATTTCACTGCAGTTGGAAAGTGTTTCATAATGAATGCTTTATGCATGATTGATCTTTCTTGTTTTTATAATTTCCTGACTTTCAAATTTGTTAAATAAATACCCGATTGATGTTTATTTTTCTGTCTAGGTAAATCTTTAATAATATTTTCTGTAGTATTGTTAATTTTTGTATAAGCACGCTATATGACACTAATATTTCTAATTTTTATGGTGTAATCGGAATTAAACTCTTCCAAGGTTCGTGGACATAGCGTTTAAATGGAACCCAAATGTTAATGTTATATTTCCATAGAGGATAGGGTAATTGATTCTACGAGGATTCAGTTATACTTAACATGTTATTCATAACTTTCTCAAGTGGCACTCATGAAGTATATTAATTCTAAGTACTTTGTATATTTAATGTGTAAATATTTGCCAGTCTTTTCGATAATATTTAAAATGTTTATTTTGATTTATTTGATTTTTGAAGAACTAAATAGTTTTAAGGTCTTTAGACTTTTGAAACATTATGAAGTACCATTGTTATTTGTTTTTAAAATATTTTTTTATTATCTGACATTTCTCGAATATCACGTTTAATTACTATCTTGTACTGTTTCGTTTACGAAGAAAGGGGTAAAATATTAATGTGGAATAATGATTTGATAGTTTAAAGCCAGGTCCCGCCCATAAGTAGGCCACGCCTACTTTTTTTTATAATTCGTATATTTTTTTGAGTTTTTTTTTTATATTTAAATAGCGTTTATTTGCGAATAATAATAGTTGGATGTAAGATTTTATGTATTTTGGTATGAGGAATTTTGTTAGGCATCCATATTGTAGGATGGGTTTAAACTGCTAAAGAAAAAATTAAATAAGTATGTTTAAGAAGACATTTCAAACTCGCATTTTCCAAAGGCCCTAAAGTTAAGAAACTCTACCCAATCCTTCTGCTGGAGTTATACCTATTAAATATTTCCAAATAAAAGCTGAGAATTAGCAGTGGGAAAAAATTGAATGTTACTCAATTGGTGTCATGCAAGGATTGAATGTCTCAGTATTTCTTGTCAGAAATGATTGCAGATTCACTTAAATAAAAATAACAAAACATAGATT
The DNA here is from genome assembly GCA_951213105.1 of Amaurobius ferox. Lineage (NCBI taxonomy): Eukaryota > Metazoa > Arthropoda > Arachnida > Araneae > Amaurobiidae > Amaurobius > Amaurobius ferox. Next base: position 80,343,522 of record OX578145.1, on the reverse strand, counting down.
GACAAAATTAAAAGTTATTAAAATTTTAAAACTGGAGTTGGATAGTATTTCTAGCACGTGTTTTACGGTTATGATAAAGGACGAAAGCACTAAGTCGATTTCTGTACTAGAAAAGTAATTACACCTCTTATATGAAGCGATCACGTGACCACGATATGAAAAGATGACGTGACCCACTTCAAAATAAAATATGGCATCCATCTTGTCTCAAAATCGTAATTGTTAAAGTCCTTTTTAATTCATAGAGTGTTGTATTCGTCCTAAAACCCCTTTATTTTTGCTTAAATTCTGTGCATCTACATACTGAAACATCGCAATGATAATACATTTGAGTTTAAATGATCATCCAAATTTGATTATTTCTACAACGAAGCCCATTTTTCACTTATGTAAAATGTAAACAGCAAAATATGTAGGATGAGTTGTTTAAGAATTGCTGTATTTTTTAACGCAAAAGTATTTAGCTCATGGAGTCTGCATAGCTGATAAGAATGAAATATTCGTTGATTTTACAGAGAGAAGGACGATTTTTTTCGAAGAAGTTTTAAGAATAGAGTTTAATTACTTGTAGCTCCATGGTCTTAATTTTTAAACAAAATAAATTATTATAGTATTGTGATGGATTAAACGAATGGGAAATTGTTTATGAATGAAATGCTGCTTTTATAGAGAGAGCCAGGCGTGTTATTTTTTCTATGACGTCATTTAAATGAATTTCTGTCGTTTTCGATGAAGAAATTATCGTAGTATTATAATAATTCCAAAATTATTAGCAAGGAATGTATCGCATTTTAGAGATGTTTAAACCAGGCAATTTATATTTCAATGCCGTCATTCGAATGAAGTTCATTTTTTTCGATGAAGGATTAGGTTTTCAAATATAATAAATTAATGTAGTATTGTGATCAGTTTTAAAATATTACTTAGAAATGTATTGTATTTTAGAGATGTTTAAATAAAATTGCATTGAAGTTGAAAAGTGTTTCATGATTAATGCTTTAAGCATAATTGATCTTTCTTGTTTTATATATAGCCCGACAGGTCACAAGTATTTTTTTATGGCAGCCATTTGGACATAATTAAATCTTGAAAATTATTTAGTCTTCCTAAAGAATGTGTGACTTTGAAAAGTTAAATGTGAAACAATTTTGCGTACTTCCATATATACCGGTAATATTTTAATAGTATATATTAAGTAATAAATGATTTCGTTTTATCATTGTCAGATGTGTAGATGAAACAATCCAGAAAGCTGCGTTAAGCAAAAACGCAGTTAATGGAAATAGGTAGAGCAGATAACCGCAAACCACATCTGACGATGAACTATCCAGCAGTTAACCAGTATCACGTTCATATGCATAGACTATTGTGAATGAGCTATTAACTTGAATGAAAACCGACAATTGCAATTCCATTTTTAACACTTTACAGCATAGTTGAAAAGTGTTTATGACTTTGTTCATTCCGTCTGTCTGTGTGTCTGTCCGTTTGCACGATAACTGCCGTAAAAATGATTTTATGAAAAGGAAATTTTAGTATGTTGTTCAGACTTGTCTGTGGAACCTATGGGAATATAAAAGAATAATATCATCCAATTAGTTTTGGACTGACCCCGGGTTGAAGGAATGAAATACATTGAATCCTGTGGGACCTAATTTTTTAAACATTTTTTAAGCGAATTTAAAATTCACAAATTGCTTCGAAAGTTTTAGGAAATATTCAAAATATCCCATAAAAAATATGAAAAAAATTTCAGCAAAATATATTCGGTAGTGTTTTAAATAAAAATTTAAATAATAATTACACCCATATTACATGAATAGATTACGTGACCCACTTCAAAATAAAACATGGCACCCATCTTGTGTCAAAATCGTAATTTTTAAAGTTATTTTTAATTTATATTTAATGTTGTATCCATCATAAAACCGCCTTATTTTTGCTTAATTTCTGTGCATATGCTTTCTGAAACAACGCATTTATAATATATTTCAGTTTAAATAATCATCAAACTTTGATTATTTCTACAACGAAGCCTAATTTCCTCATATGGATTATGTAAACACATAAAGATGTAGGATGAGTTGCATAAGACTTGCTGAATTTCTTTAACGCAAAATTATTTATCTCTGGAGTCTGCAAAATAGCTGACATGAATGAAACATTCATTGATTTTACATAGAGAAGCAGACGATTTTAAGGCAGACTTTTTCGATGAAGTTTTAATTACTAGTATCTCCATGGTTTTAAGTTCTTAAATAAAATAAATTATTGTAGTATTGTGATGAATGAAATAAATGTGTATGAATGAAATATTTACAGCTTTTACATAGAGAGACAGGCAATTTATATTTCAATCACGTCATTTGGATAAAGTTCATTTTTTTTAAAGTTTTAAGTTTTCGAATATAATAAATTATTATAATATTGTGATAATTTTAAAAATATTACCGATGAATATATCGCATTTTAGAGATGTTGAAACCAGGCTATTTATATTTTAATGACGTAATTTGAATAGAGTTAATTGTTTTCGATGGAGTTTTAAATTCTCTCAAATATAATAAATAAATGTAATATTGTAATAATCTAAAAAATATTACTGTTGAATGTATCGAATTTTAGATATGTTTAAATAAAATTTCATTGCAGTTGGAAAGTGTTTCATAATGAATGCTTTATGCATGATTGATCATTCTTGTTTTTATAATTTCCTGACTTTCAAATTTGTTAAATAAATATTCGATTGATGTTTATTTTTCTGTCTAGGTAAATCTTTAATAATATTTTCTGTAGTATTGTTAATTTTTGTATAAGCACGCTATATGACACTAATATTTCTAATTTTTATGGTGTAATCGGAATTAAACTCTTCCAAGGTTCGTGGACATAGCGTTTAAATGGAACCCAAATGTTAATGTTATATTTCCAAAGAGGATAGGGTAATTGATTCTACGAGGATTCAGTTATACTTAACATGTTATTCATAACTTTCTCAAGCGGCACTCATGAAGTATATTAATTCTAAGTACTTTGTATATTTAATGTGTGAATATTTGCCAGTCTTTTCGATGGTATTTAAAATGTTTATTTTGATTTATTTGATTTTTGAAGTTCTGAATATACTGCTGGCCATCTAAAATGCAACACCCTGAAGGAAGTATCCAATAAGCATGAAATTTGCACCATACGTAGACCTCGATAGGAAATACAAATGATTAGAATTTTATAGATCATATGCAAATCATGTGCGCCAGTAGCGCCATAACGCTTGCATTATGCATCGCTATACCGGTCCTTCACCTGGCGTTATGGTTTGCGGTGACTTTGGATTTTACTCCCGCACCCCCCTAATACGCATTGCCGGTACGCTCAACAGCCACCGCTATATTTCTGAAATTTTGGAGCCTGTTGTCTTATCTTACCTTCAGGGCTTGCTTGCGGCCAAGTTTCAACAGAACAATGCGAGACCACACGTGGCACATATCGTTCAGCATTTCTTCAGTGCCCACCAAGTTCCACTGCTCTCTTTGCCGCCCGTTCTCCAGATCTGTCGCCCATTGAACACATCTGGTCGATGATTGGCAAACGACTGGCCCAGCAAACACTACCAGCTGCTACGACAGATGAAGTTTGGCAACGTTTGGAAGCGGTATGGACTGACATACCCCAAGAATACATCCACAGTCTCTTTCTTTCAATGCCGAGGCGTGTAGCAGCAGTTATTGTCAGCCATGACGGCTGTACAAAATGCTGATTTCTTCGTGTTCCGCAAGTCGAACGTGGCTGTATTCCAATCAAATCCATCCTTGTACTTTATGTTCTTTGTCCAATAAATTTGGCTTTAATATCTCTTGTCTTTCATGGTGTTGCATTTTGGATGGCCAGCAGTGTAGTTTTAAGGTCTTTAGACTTTTGAAACATTATGAAGTACCATTGTTATTTGTTTTTAAAATATTTTTTTATTATCTGACATTTCTTGAATATCACGTTTAATTACTATCTTGTACTGTTTCGTTTACAAATATTGCGTTTTTTTAATTCATCGAAATATGTGTACGAAAGATCTAAACGAACACTCTGTCCAATACTACGAACACTCTGTCCAACGAGCTTTGGCGAATCCATAGGACAAATATTTCGTTTTTTTTAATTCATCGAAATATGTGTACGAAAGATCTAAACGAACACTCTGTCCAATACTACGAACACTCTGTCCAACGAGCTTTGCCGAATCCATAGGACAAATATTTCGTTTTTTTTAATTCATCGAAATATGTGTACGAAAGATCTAAACGAACACTCTGTCCAACGAACTTTGGCGAATCCATAGGACAAATATTTCGTTTTTTGTATACAGTCAAAATAAGTGAGTGTGTGTGTGTGTCAATCACCTCATCACCTCATGCGAAATTTGGGAGTAGAAAAGTAGAAGTTTGTCTTAATGGGAGGTATGGATCTGATAGGGATGACAATTATGATATTAAAATTTTAAGCATTTCAGTGAATTTTTAAACATTTGCAACTAACCGACAATTTTTTTTCAGACTTTGCTTCAGAATTTAATTTGATTCAAAGGACATGAATATTACAATACAGAAAAGACTATAATGAATCAAAATATTCCAAACGAAGTATCTGAGAGAGAAGTATCCTGATAAAATATGGAGTGCGTAAATATCACACTTCAAAACGTTTAATTTTTCACTTTTATAGCTATATGTTTCAAATTAAACGTATAAGTATTTCTTATTTGAAATGTGATAAAAGATCATGCTATTCATATTTACAAATGGGTGAATTTCGAATTTATTCAAGGCTTAGTCTTGTACATTTTATTTTGTTGAATTCTGAACGATGATATTTTCAATGAATTTATAATATTATTGCCATAATCTTATTTCGATGAACTTTTAATCTTATAATCTTATTGTCATAAATTCATTCCATATATGCCTTTTGTTTCGTTTTTAAATAAGTGTGGATTTTTAATCTTGATAGTACCCCTTTGCTGTATACCACCGTTTTTACCCTTTCTTTCATGAATCTTCCTTTTATAACTCATTGTTCATTTAAAGATTTCAATAAAGTGTTGCCACTAACTGAAAACTCAGTAACTTTTAAATAGCGGTCTATTAATTAAATTAATAGCCCATTTCTACCGTCCATCAAATATAAACTTAAGACCCCCCTTCACATTTTCAGTTTAAACCCCCTGCGGGTGTCCATTCGCTTTTGGGACATATAGTTAATAGACTTTACTATTACTGGAGCAAAATCGATTGTATTGAGAAGTTAAGTACTTATAAATTCTGCTTTTTTATGTTTTGAGAAAACAAGGAAAACAATTTCGTTCTATACAATTTAAAATTGCATTGGTTGCATAAAATGAGTATCTTTAAAATATAAATTTTATTCCCATATTTGTATCATTTTTATCAAACAACTTTAATCACTTACATGTACATTCATTTATGGAAGTTTATGCTGATTTAAGAACGTCAAATACATTAGAATATATATATATATATATATATATATATATATATATATATATATATATATATATATATATATATATATATATATATATATATATATATATATATATGTATATATGTATATATATATATATATATATATATATATATATATATATATATATATATATATATATATATATATATGTATATATGTATATATATATATATATATATATATATATATATATATATATATATATATATATATATAGATAGATATATATATATATATAATATATATATATGCATATATATATATATATACATATAAATATACATATATATACATATATATATATATATATATATATATATATATATATATATATATATATATATGGATTCAAATGAATAAGAAATGAAAGAAGTAAAAACGGATGGGGATGCTTACAAGGAAGTCGAACGGCCAAGGGGGATTACGACCCCTTGTTCCCGGTTGAAGCACGCTTTTAATCCCAGGAAACGTTCCCGGAACCAGACTCGCCTGAATTTTCCTGGGATTAAAAGCGTGCTTCAACCGGGAACAAGGGGTCGTAATCCCCCTTGGCCGTTCGACTTCCTTGTAAGCATCCCCATCCGTTTTTACTTCTTTCATTTCTTATTCATTTGAATCCATATTCGTGCTTATATTGTATGTGCTGCAATGCGCCTTATGATAGTATGGGCATATCCCGTTTTAATATTTCTAGTAAAAGTTATATTTTACTTAACATTTGTATTGTATATATATATATATATATATATATATATATATATATATGTATATATGTATATGTATATATATATATATATATATTATATATATATATATGTATATATATATATATATATATATATATATATATATATATATATATATATATATATATTTGAAATGTAATAATAAGAATTATGTAAAAATAAAAAAAAAATAAAAATACAATTCAAGTAATATTAACATCACCATAGAAGCAAATTCACGGCCATAATTTCGATAAGAGAAAAGAACAGAACCTTCCCAAATTCGATGATTAATCAGAACTAAATTCCTCTTCAGGTCTGAGTATTTAATTCTAATTAACCCAGACAAATGCCTGTTTCAGATTAAGCAATAGTACATTACTATAAATGCTTAAACTCAGACTACAGGCAACAAAAATTGAAAAAATGAAAATAGGATACATTAAGAAAATTTGTATTACCATGCGGCATGAACCCTTCTTCTTCCACCACGTGTATCGTGATCAACCTCAACAACTTAATCTAGAAGCACCGGAATGAACAAGTCGAAATTCTACCAGGGAGGCAGTACGAACGTTCACGGTAATACTCCCAAACCCGTCCAGTGAGTCTAAGCTGGATACCGGACAAGCAATTCAGAATATTAACTTCCCAAATATGCAATCCTGAATATGAATATGAATCAAAGACGAATATTCTTACTAAACAAGTAATTCAGAGGAAAACTGGATAAACGAGAATGCCACTATACACCATTATAAGGGCGCTCAAATCGTAGTTTCAATACTGACAAAAGTTACATTTTTTTGCGAAAATAAAATTTAAAACATTAATGTTAATGCATCTTATTTTCCGATTTTTGATTTTTCTAATGTTTTTGACTTAGTTTATTATTTTTCATTTTTATTTATTTATATAATTAATAAATAATTATATATAATTTTTTTTTTTTTTTTTTTTTTTTTTTTTTAACTGTATGTTAGTCACTATAATTGGGAATGTTTTCTAGGATGTTATCGAGTGAAAGTTGATACACTGTATATATATATATATATATATATATATATATATATATATATATATATATATATATATATATATATATATATATATATATATATATATATATATATATATATATATATATATATATATATATAGATATATATATATATATATATATATATATATATATATATATATATATATATATATATATATATATATATAGATATATATATATATATATAATATATATATATGCATATATATATATATATACATATAAATATACATATATATACATATATATATATATATATATATATATATATATATATATATATATATATATATATATATATATACATATAAATATACATATATATACATATATATATATATATATAAATATACATATATATACATATATATATATATATATATATATATATATATATATATATATATATATATATATATATACATATAAATATACATATATATACATATATATATATATATAAATATACATATATATACATATATATATATATATATAAATATACACATATATATACATATATACATATAAATATACATACATATATACATATATATATATATATATATATATATATATATATATATATATATATATATATATATATATATATATATATATATATATATATATATATACACTGTAAATCAATAAAGAAGAAAAATCGAAACAGCAAAATCGTTTGTAGAATTACTATATTCATGAATTCTTCCCTTCTCAATTAATTTACGATATCTGCAAGATTTTAATAACTTACATTCCACTGACTTCTTAAGTATCTCACTAAATAACCTGCATCTTAAAAGGCTATAAATGCTCGAACTAACTTTCACGAATCGCGAGAGACGTGCCCTCCATCCTGAACACCTTTCATCAAGATGGAGTTTTGGGATAAAATTATATTTTTGGATGTTCTTTTACATCCACTGCATATCTGATGAGCCATTTCATCGGAAGTCAGTAAGTCTGAAGTGGAAATTATAAATTTTGAATATATTTGTGCGTGTATTATAGTTGTTAATTTCGCAGAATTTCATGAATAGATTTAACATTAATTTTACGGATCTTAACTACTTTCACAATGTTATTTACATTTCTTATTTTGAGAAAGGTACCAATGTTGCTAAACGCGATCGATAACTTTGATGAGGTAAACGTATCGGGGTATGAAATCCCAGTGGTTAAGGTACGGGGTTTGGATTTCGGCTCCGCCCAGACTGTCCCGTATTCATTAGGAGTACGGACGCGCTAAATATGTGGGTCCGAAAGTCCCTCCGAAAGTTTGGTGGTAGGTAAGGACTCTACGCTGTCTGTGGAGTGGATGTTGCACCCAATGGGGTCCGGTCTAACTTGAGTGGCATTGTTCCAGTCGTTCAGACAAATATCTTACACCTTCGAGTAGGTCATATGGTCTGAATCGAAATATACAAAGGAGTAAGGGTGTAGTGTTATCTTTATTACTATAACCATTTTTATTTAATTATAGAAATATTGGGAAAATAACACTTAAGTTCCAACGTATTTTCATTATTATTTTTACTTTCCCTATATACATATTTTAATGCATAAAGTATTGTGGCGGGATAAAAAATTCGAATGCGAGTTTAACTGTGAATACTGGGACTCTATTTATTTTAAATGTAATCAAATATTCGAAAGAACCGATTTAACTAAGTATCGAAGAAATTTTAGAAAGGATTAGAATTTTTAATAGTAATAAAGAAATAATCATTTTATACTTAATTTTTATTTAAAAAACTCATGTGGCAAATTTGAGAAAGCTAGCACGAACGTACTCCAGATATTGCACAATTATTGAATAAATATTTCAAATAACAGAGGGGTCACCATGGTTAAAACTACAAATGGCACCTCGATGACCTTGTTCAAAAACTCAGCTTTGCTGGCGTCTAACCCTGGATAAAATATAGGGAAGTAATTATCTACATACTTAACATTTAAAAATCAAAACATATAAATATTACAAAACATTTAAATGTTTTAGATTTTTCATATCTCAATTTTAACCCATCTAGTTTTATATTTGCTGTATTACATGCCTATATGTATTTTCACTTTGCATGTATTCCATCTTCCTGGACTTTGACCTACCCGAAGGTGTAAGGTATCTGGTTGGACGGCCGGGAAGTGCCACTCAATTTAGACGAGAACCCAGTTTGGTGGCATCCATAGAGAAGATACCCTGCTTCCTCTACCACCAACCTCTTGGAAGGACTTACAGGTCACACATATTTAAGGCGCCCGTACTCCGTGAACAGTTAAGGCAAAGCTAGGAATCAAACTCGGGTCATCCGAGTGCAATCCGATCCGCTAACCACTGGGCTGTCCTACCCCAATATATGAGTTTGAAAAATATGCACCGAATAGCTGATAGATCAAATGAATGTCTTAAGAAAAGCATGTATTCCTTTACAGCATGCATTCTGTTTTTATGTCATTTGATGCTACTATAATTGCCGTGTTTACTATAATTGCTACTATAATTGCCATCTACTTCTATAAGGTTGTCTTTTAGGAGTGGGTATTCATGGATCCTGTAATCTCCTTACTTCTGAATATTAAAGAATATTTTTTTAAAGAATATTTTTTGACCGATCGCCCTATAATAATATACACATTTTGTTCGCGGATTGGTTGAATATAAAATCACTAATGCACTTGTACCTTGACATAGGTCTCTGATGAGGAACGTATAAAAATCGAGGAGCTGAGGTTCATATTTTGCAATTTATATTTAATAAGATAAATATTTTTAATGTCTTATTATATTGAAATTTGGACGTGTCGCCTTATTGCAATTAATTACATTTATTTGATGAAACTTCACCAACGGAAATCAACAACGAAATTTCCCAATTCAAGTTTGTTGGAGATTAATATAGCAGTTATTCGGGAAATTCTGCTAAAAGTGCAATTATGGTTGCCTCGCTCAATTTCAGTTAGAAAAAGTTACTTTCTTTGCGACTTTTTTATTGCTCGTAAAGCAGAATGTTGGATTACCTGATTGACCCTCCTTGCTAGAAATAGTTGTGTTGTTGCTATAACTTTGTTCAAAAGAAAAGTTTATTGCTTCTTGGAAGTCTTTATGCTTCAAAACCTCAAGATTGCTTCGTTTCGTAATGTCATGCAACGTAGCCGTCTCTAATTCATATATCTCTATATGTGTATGCATCTAAACAAAAACAATTTGACAACACATGAATTTCCCTATATATGAAATATGAAAATGAATATTCTGGAAAGAAATCTTTTACATGCACCTGGAATATAACTTATTTATTTTCGCATATCGATTCCATAAATAAACAATTTTTAGTAGACACTCCCATTATAGATATTAGCATTCATGAACTGGTTTCGCACTTATACACTCGTCGTCATGGACTAGCAGCTGTAGGTTAAGGCTGTTTAATATAAGGATGTGCTGTCAGCGCGGCATCCAATCAAAGAAGGTTAAATAAGATACCACTGAGAGATGCTTCGATGCCGCGAATAATACTTTCGGATTCAAACTTAAATTGCAGAATGCTTTCGGATTCAAACTTAAATTGCAGAATGCTTTCGGATTCAAACTTAAATTGCAGAATGTTTTCGGATTCAAACTTAAATTGCAGAATACATATTATTTATTTTCTTCATTTTTGTAATATAATGGTTTTGATTGTATCTGTAGTGATGGAAATTCTTCCATTTTCAACAAATAACGAGGATACATATTTTGTTATCAGAACACGTGATTCGCGCAAATCTGACTTCAAACTAGTAGTTTTAAGCTAATTTAAGTATGAGAGAGTGCAATTTATCACATAAATATTTGCTAGTGATGAATCGCCATTATGTTAATTTTGTTGAAAACTAATTCTGATCTATGTCTCAAGCACGTCATTCCATTAACGATTTTATAACATTTATCTGTGTGCAAATTTCCACTCCGTTTTTTTTAAATGACGCATTTTGATGCCAAAGACGTCACAAGGTGACGTAAGTAATGATATGCATTGATGCCGATATCACTAGAAAACCGAAACTAGGAATATGAGGTGAAACTCCACGCGATAATGGCAGCAAGAAACATGCTATAAGCCACAATTTTTGAAAATTTCTATGGGAGCTGACAATATCAGTCTTCCCACATAGCTGGTATCAAATTCATATATAATGTAGCTCAGATAACAGGAATCTGTAAAAGTAAAGTTTATAATCACAAAACCCGTATAAAAGAGGTGTTTCCAAAAATTTAGAAGACACTTCCATCAATTACAGACTAATTTAGTTCAGGCTATAAGAAGCTGCAAAGGCAAAGTTCATAATCATAAAAACCAATACCGTTACCAAAAATTTAGACCGTTACCAAACCGTTACCAAAAATTTAGAAGATCCTTCCATTGCAGATTAATCTAGCTCAGGGTACACGAAGCTGGAGAGGCAAAAACAATAATTACAAAACCCGTCTAAAAGAGGCTTTACCAAACATGTCGAATACACTTCCATCTATTGAAGATTAATTTAGTTCAGGCTACAGGAAGCTACAAAGGCAAAAATCTTAATCACAAAACCCGCCTGAAAGAGGCATTGCCAAAAATTTAGAAGATACTTCTATTGCAGATTACTTTGCTCAGGCTACACTAAGCTGCAAAGGCAAAAATCCTAATCACAAATCCCACCTGGAAGAGGCGTTTCCAAAAATTTGGAAGACACTTCCATCCATTACAGACTAATTTAATTTAGTTCAGGCTACAGGAAGCTGGAAAGGCTAAGGTCATAATCACAAAACCCGCCTAAAAGAAGCATTTCCAAAAATTTGGAAGACACTTCCACCCATTGAAGATTAATTTAGTTCAAGTTACTAGAAGCTGTAAAGACAGAGTTCATAATCACATTAAAAATTTGGAAAACACTTCTATTGCATATTAATTTAGCTTATGCTACAGGAAGGTGCAAAGGCAAAAATCATAATCACAAAATCCGCCTAAAAGGGGGGTGATCTTCAAAATTTGAAAGACATTCCCATTGCAGTTGGAATGGGAGTGTCTTCCAAATATTTTGAAACGCCCCTTTTAGTCGGTAATTGTGTAAATCTACGTATATTTTATAGTTTAGAAGATATTTCGAGTGAAAGTAGGCCACATTCGAAATATGAAAATATTGAAATTTATATATTCATAAATAGAACTCTATTTCCGACAAAACGAGTAAAAATTATTAGATAAGTGTCATAAGTTTTTACATTTTTCATAGCGCTCAGATTTCAGCAAGAGGTATTCCAACCATAAATGTCAGATATCAAAAATGTCAGTAACCATTAAAAATATGTCTTGTATATAAATAGGAAGTCGATACTGTTAATTTAGTCACATATTTTTATCTCCTTTCTAAAATAATCTGATGTGGGCAACACATGACTTTCCTTATACAATGCAATGAATTTACTACTTTTACAGTAAAAAATTGGTGTTTCTTACAGTAGATACCTATATTAATTCCAAAATGTTGAATTTTCGACAATTAATCGTCATTTTCATTGATTTAGCGTCATTTTTATCCATTTGGTGAGATTTTCATTAATTTGGTAACATTTCAAAAAGTCGCCAAGTTGGCGACATTCCGCCAAAATCTCGGCTCGTTATGGACGAAGAAATAAGTTATTCTTATAGCAGATAAATGACTATTAGCATTCAAATACAAAAGTATTACTCAAAGTATCATTTCCCATGAATCGGACGAGCTAGATCCACGAGAATGATGTCTCCAAATTTATCGCATGATATTACATATGAAAAGTGAACTTGTTTCTCAACAGTTAATATTTCTTTTTTTAATTTATGAGATTTTTTGATAATTTATTTGAAAAATGTGCAATATCTCGAGATAGGTTCATGCTAGCGTTCTAAAGTTTATATCAATCGTTTGCTAAGGAAAAATTACATACGAAATGTCTATTTGCGTAACTTTATTGAAGGTTTTGATTTTTTGATGATTTTTTCAAAATTTCACTCGATAACTTAAGGAGGTTCTGCACATTTGAATACGTTTAAAAACAATGGGCTTCCAGTATTCACGGATTGTGATTTTTGTACCAAATTTCATTCGAATCGCTCTATTCGTTCGTGAGATAACGTCTCCACAGATTTACTGACACACATGCATATATACACACACACACGCACACACGCACATACACCCACATCACCTCAAAAATGCTTGATCCGGGATCAGGGATGCTTGAAACGTGCTCTCCCGTTAAAAACTCGAATTTGAATTTTCGACCCCGTCACAATACTTTTCTTATACATTATGTATATAAGGAAAGTAAAAATGAACAAAAATAATAAACAATAGCAAATACGATTAACATTATGAGAAACGAACAATAATTTTGTATTAATAATATTAATATGATGAGAAAATGATTTAATTTAATACTTTTATTTATTAATTAATTTATTAATTTACTTATTAGTACTTGTACTTATTAGAAATTAGTTTTTCTATCTAGTTCTTTTCTACTTAATTTCAAACGTAATTTAGACTCCAGGTCGAGTTTCGTTTTACATATTTTTTTAATACAGCATTGAAGAAAATCCTGCTTCACATAAGTACGTCGACAAAATATAGTATTATAATTATAACTGCTGTTTTTAAAATATCTTAAAAATATTTCTTTCGTTTAATTTAGAATTTGAATAACGAATTATTTTCAAAATCACCCATTACATTTCTTTTATTCTTTTTCCGAAGAAATATATTCGGCTAATTCTACATTATCTGAAGAAAATGGTTTTTTGATCTAATTTTCCTTTTTTGTAATTTTCTGGGAAGTACAATGTAAAATTATTTATCAATTGAAAACAATGACTTTTTGTATTTAATGTTAAGCCATCTTTCAGTTTTAAATTGCTTTCTTCAAGAAAATTTCCCAAAGTTGGATCGATATATTTTCATCCATTTCTTTGATTGTTAACTCAATTTTTAATGTCTGTAAAAACATTTAGATTCGGTCCTTATAAACTTAAATTCAGGTCATTCATCTTCTAAACATTTTCAACTAAATATGCTAACATAACCAACTAGAATTCATTAAAGAAACAATTTCTTAATCCCCAATTTGAATCACAGAGTAAAACGTGCCCTTCTGGCCGAAGTTTAAAAAGATGAATTTTCGTCCATCCCATGATAACCATTGAAGCATCGATATACAACACTAGTTTTTCGTGGTCATTTTCCATCTATTATAAACTTTTTAACCTAAAATTGTACTCAGAATTGAGGCAACCACGCATGCTAACATTGAAAATAAGTACTACTTTTGATAATAAAATTTGCGTACCATATATTACACAAATAATCTGCGTACTATCAGTTAATCTTCTCGCGTACTATTAGTGGTTTACCTACCATTAGTTGAAAACCGCTGCTGTAGAGTATAAAGCAAGTTAACCACTCAAGAAGGGGCTAAGATACTGGCTAGAACAGTAAACATAATCAAGAAATTATTTTGCCTGTAAAAGAAAAATCATTTATATTTGGTCCTTATAAACTTGAATTCAAATAATTCAGCTTCTAAATATGCTAACCTAGCCAACTAGAATTCATTAAAGAAACAATTCCTTAATCCCCAATTTGAATCATAGAGAAAAACGTGCACTTCTGGTCGAAGTTTAATAAAACGAATTTTCGTCCATCCCACGATAACCATTGAACCATTGATATACAGCAGTAGATTTCGTGGTCATTTCCTATCTTTTATCATAAAATTTTTGACCTAAAATAGTACAAAGTTGAAGCAAACACGCATGCTAACATTGAACATAAGTACTACTTTTGATGATAAAATTTGCATACTATATATTGCACAAATTATCTGCGTACTATCAGTTATCTTCTCGTGTACTATTAGTGGTTTACCTATCACTCGTTGAGAACTGCTGCTGTAGAGTATAAAGCGAGTTAACCACTCAAGAAGGAGCTAATAGATCATTAAACAAGATGAAGAAATTAAAGAAGCAACTATTACACTATTATAGTAAGATCAACTCCTATAATCATCTGTTTTCAACTGGTAATACTCCTCTTAAAAAATAATTTGGTATGACATCATAAAATGTTGTCTAAAGGATCAGCCAAGGACAGAATCATTCTTCGGCATAAAATTACAAAATAATCAGCACCAATGAAGTCCAGAATGCTTCTGTCAGTAAATAGTTTTATCATGTATCAAGAGGAAAATCATTGTCAGGCAAAAATTCAGAAAATGAAATATAAAACCTAGGAGGAAGGATAAAGAACAGAAGCTGAATTCCTCCTATTATTTTCCATTCATTTTTTTTTCTAATTTCCGTTAGGGAAATACTTTTTTATGAAATATCATTTGAATCATTCAGATTTGTAGAGAGAGATATCGTTGCCACAGTCATCTACACATCTATATAATAATTATCCAATGTGTTTTTGCCTTTCCACACACTCCAAAATCTCTTTCCGGCCGTCCAAACTATAACCTTACACCTTTTTGGTAGGTCGGACGGTCTGGGTCTCAACCACAGCAACACCCTCCAAACTCTGACTGAATCTTCGCGCATATATAGTATCATCGACCACGGGGTAGAACCTAATACAGCCGGATTTTTCCGTTCCCCCGTGGGCGGACAAAGTGGAGAACAGTTTGAAGGTATAACATTTCAGATGAACCTTGGTGATTTAGAAGACTGAATATTTTCACACTTACAGTATCGACCATGGGACAGAACCTAATGGAATCGGGTTTTCGATTGGCAACTGACTCGGGTTGTTACAACTCGATTTGGGAACTGACAGAATGAAGGATCTAAAGGTCTTGCCAGACCTTAAAGAAACCTCCTCTGGTGATCTAAAAGGCCGAAACTCTGGATAATTAAAGTATTAACCACAACACTACACCTAAGCGAGCCGATTATCGAATAAGACAACTAAATTCGATGCCAAGCTCCACACTGTTAAAGAAACTAAAACTGTTAATAATTCGCAGCTTAAATTTTTAAAAATGTTATTTTTCCTGTCCTTGACAGGCCTAAATACTAATAATACCTAAAATTACTAATAATACATAAAATTACTTAATACATATTCGAGTTAAGAGATCCCCAAAACGTGTGCATCCATCAAGATCCGAGAATCGGTTTTTTCACCCTTGAGACAATATTTTCTCTTCTTTTTCAATGTACAGAAATTGAAATATAAAACCAACATCAAATTACGTTCTCTCAAAGTATAAAACTCCCATCCATAACAAAGTCATCTTCAGTACCATTTGCGTGTTTCCACTTGCCCTTTCTTCCGCGTATAAAAGAATGTGACAAACAACAGACTAACAAATAATAAAACACCAAGATACGTCACCGGCTCATGAAAATGTATTAAGCAGGCATCGGGAGCTGCGTTTGACAAATGATAAAATGGAAAGAAGCTGGTAGGCAGAGGCTAGGACGATAGGGCTACTTGCTGATTATGAGAAAAGTTATTAATTTGCAACAGTCAAGGAAATAAAAAGATGAAAATGGTGTAGATCAGAGGAAAAATACTCCCCGACCCATAAATGGTATACGGTTTGAAGTTTTATTATTTACGTAAGGATGATATTTTTATTTTTTATGAAATGCCAATGTGCTTGCTGTTCCATGCAGGATTTTTGCCTTTCTGTGTGTTGTTTATGACAGTATTTATATTGAGTTTGTGAATTTACTTTGCGAATAAGTTATGCCATGTTATTTAGATATGTTTAGCTAGAATTAATCTAAGCACGTGAGGATAGTGATTGAATTTACAGATTTAAATCAATTTAAGAACATTTTAATTAAGAATAACATCTGGAAAAAGAACATAAATTCATGGAAATCTAATTATTGCTGTTGGAGGGATGAACCTTACGAATCAGACGAAGTTAGATCATGTGCAAAACACCACACGCTTTCAGTTCTATAAGACCCAGAGCTGAAATTCTATTTAAGAAAGCGGCACTTTTTCGCCTCGTCAAATCTTCATATCCATATTTTTAGTCAACAAATGTATATATTACTTGACGTAGCAAACTCCAAATTTAAGAGATCGGTATCTGAACTGCCTAGAAAACTTAAAATCTTTATTATTACTTCTCTGTAACGCCGTCTCAAAGTTGAGGGGATAAAATACAATTGATGCAGTACATCCGAGAAAAAAGTTCTATAAAATTTTATTTTGTATTATTTCTTTTTTTCCAGCTTTTATTTTTATTCAATGCCGGCGGACGTATAGCTGTAACTATTGAACATATTTCAAATGAATGGTGGTTCATTATGTGTCTTCTGATGGACCTTTTATGGACCTTTTTGTGGACCACTTGTGGACATCTTGTTAAAATATCAGCAATGGCTGGCTTTACCTCCCATATGAGAAGGCATCCATTGCATGTCTATTTCGCGAATACGAGAGAATTGTTTCAATTTAAGTGATAACTATGCTGATCTCGTCCACCAGTTTCCATCAATTGTTTATATCCATCCATGAGCTCCGACCATCAGTCAAAACCTAAATATGATTAATATTGGACACTAACTCGCCGCCAGTTGTAAGTTTGGAATCAAACACGGAATTATGATCGGAATTTCTTCTTTTGATTATAATACACTGTGCTGCAAAACATTATATGCACCCATAAGAATTTAAACTACAGCGAAATTTGGCATGCAAATGTCGCTTAAAGAGTTGTGCAAATGATCAGACTGTCAGCGACAATGACGCTACAGGGCTCATGCAACGCACATGAGAATGATGCATCCTGCATCATCTAAAAGGAACGGTGCTCTCAATCATGGGGAACTGGACCGGTATTTTCTGATTTGATACCGAAAATTACATACAAAGATGCTTTTGAAACGTACTCAATGTTGCCATGAACAATTGCCTTATTTTGAGAAAAGTCGCATCATAGATCTAAAATAAACTGGTAGGTCTATCAGACGTATCAGTCGCCATGAAAGTCGGAGCGATAAGGTAGTTCCTCAGTGTTGGCTATAGTGGATCAGAGAAGGCATATGTAACCGTCACAGAAACACAGAACACCCCAACCAGACAACTGCTTGAGAGGAATTGTGCAGTCAGGAGAGGAGCCCTCGCCCATACCAATGGTGTCGGTATCAGACATTCGAAGATGCTTGTCATCCGCCATGAATCTGGTATCAAGGGATACTACTTGGAGATGACTGGCATAAAGTGGGATTAGGTGTCGACTTCCATTAAGGTGCCCACCACTGAATCCTTAACATAGTTATAGCCATCTGGATAGGTGCCGAGATCGGTTAGTGTGTACAGTGTCCGATTCTAGGAATTTTGTATTTAACGACTCATTCTGCTTCTCGCTCATGACCGCCGTACACGTGTGATAGCCGCATACGACTGGCCAGCGTTATAATACCGTTTTTGTTGCACATGTTGAGCAGCACATGACCATCACGCATGGTGCGACAATCTGAGGAGCCATATCGTGGGAAAGCCGATATCCTCTAGTTATACTGCCAGCCAATCTGACAATATTCTGCTGCCGATTATTCTGCCTATGCTGTTAAGCCGCCCATACTCCATTTACCAACACGACAACGTTCGACCACATACTGCACGACTTTCTCAACAGCGTCTTAGAGAATTTAATACCTTCCCATGGCCATCCATTAGGTGTCGACGTCCATTAAGTCCTTTCCCTACCTATTGACCAAACTTCTATTGGTGATACATACCTATACCTATCACCAATAGAACACATCTGGAGCATGCTGCGACGGGAACTACAGCCTTCTAAGAATACCACTGAATTAGGTTATCAGTTGTGGCATTTGTGGCAGAATCTTCCGCAAAGGGACATAAGCAAATTGGTTGACTCTATACCGCACCAAATATCGACCTGTATAATTAATAGGGAAGGATTTACCACTGACTAATCTTCTTGTTGCCACCGTTTCTAAAATCATTTTCTGCTCCCAAATTCTAATCATTTACATATCACCTCAAACCTTGCATATATATCGAGTTTCGCGACTGTAGTCAATTTCTTATGGCCACATATATTATTTTGAGTGTGTATTTCCAGAAGATTTGGTGAAGATTGTAATTTGGTCTAGCTACTCACCCAGTGCACATACTGATCGATATGGCTAATGAAACATAGTGAAAGATCACGTCAGGTGTTGTTGTTGTTGATATCCAGACCGTCCGACCTACCAGAAAGGTGGAACACGTCAGATGTGTAAAAATTTCATATTGCAACAAAAATATATTCAAACTCATAAGAACATTTTCTAAAAAAAGTTTATCATATTGCAACCATGCTTGACATTGTGAACTTTGAATATTGCTTCGTATTCAATATATCTTGTAAAATATTATCCATCCTCATTTATTAGGTATTTAAACATTGCATTAAGTTTATATCCATGCGTATTCATATGTGGAATATGACAGTATTTGCTTAACTAATTTCAAAACAACCGCACACAACAGGTTTAAAAATAGAACGTAATAAAATCCAGCATCTAATTACCTCCTCTTAAAGTATAAACTTCCCATCCATAACATAACCATCTTCAGCATATTTTATGTACTTTCATTTGCTTCTTTTTTGGAATATAAATGTAGTGACAAACAACAGGCTAAACAATAATAAAACAACCCTGATACGCCGCTGCTGCATGAAAATGTATTAAGCAGGTTTCAGTCGCTGTAGTTGATAAATGGGAGCATGGAGAGGCGGAAATATTTCGGTCATGGGGTAAAAATACTACCGAACATAGGAAACATGGTGGAAAGTTTCGAAAAAAAATTCAGAAATTGGGATTTTCTGTTTGTGGCTGTTTTTAACGTTTGCAACACTTTCATCCCTAGCTAGAATGGATTTTGGATATGAAATAGAAGAGTAGAAGAAGTGACGGGAAAATTACCCGTCAAATGACATAGTGATCTGTTAAGCTATCTTAACAGATATAAAAAATGTATCAGCTTTATGATTATTATTATCACAATTAGGTTGAAATACACATGACTTTCAGATGATATCAGACTGAAATGAACATCGGTTTCAGATGGTATCAGGTCGAAATAAATATCGGTATCATATGATATCCATTTGAAATAAGCATCGGTTTCAGATGATATCAGGTTGAAATAAACATCGGTTTCAGATGGTATTAGGTTGAAATAAACACCGGTTTCAGATGGTATCAGGTTGAAATTAACATCGGTTATTATTTAGGTACTATTATTACTATTATTATTCGGTATTATTATTATTATTCGGTATTATTATTAATTTCGGTATTATTACTATTATTATTATTATTTACATGATGGCACCACTCGAACATAATTAATCGCACAATTTCAATAAGTTGTGTTTGTTCATCAGTGGATCAATTCGTTAATTTACGAACAAACACATTACATTGTTAAGATAAAAGGCCAAGTAGTAGAGCAGATAAAGTTAGTAGTAGAGTACATTACTGAAATACGTCACGTGACATTTCGAGAAATAGCAGTAGCCACAAACAAAAAACACAAGAATGTTTCATACAAATTCAACTTTACCCTGATTGATGAAAACCAACAATGTTTATAATCAGATGAGAAATTGATCGGATCAATTTCAAAATAAATCAGTAGAACATGTTTTATTCTATTGATTTATTTTCAAATTTTTGAATTTTCTTTGGTATACATAATTATGGTTTCAGTAAGCAAAACAGACACGATGTCACAGCGTGCTAGGAAATGGCAAATATTAAATAATTAATGAATCTTATGGAACTTTTATGAATCGAACACATTGCTAAACATCGTTTCAAAAAGGCATGTGACTATTGACAATAATTTTATGAAGGACATCTTCATATGGTCGGAAGTGGTGTGTATACTATACAGCATGTTCGATGGAAATATGAAGCATTTTAGACACCTTTGCACACTTATTTCTTGTATTCATAAAAATTTCAGGAAAATCCAATACAAATTTCAGGAATTTCAGGAAGTGACATGAAGTCAGGAAGTTCTGATTCTTGAAAAATTAAAATAATAATTTCAAGAATCAGAAGTGGACATCCTTTGTTAACCCCTACCCACTTTGAAATTTGCTGCTGAATCCACATCCGTCAATATTTAAGCTCTATTTATAACCAGTCCTGAGAAATAAATATTTTAAGGAAATTTTTGAAACGGAAGTGGAAAAGAAACCGGAAGTGGAAATCTTTAATAAAACACTCTATCTCCTTTAAAATCTGATGTTGAATCCATATCACTTATCATTACACCTCTATCTATAGTCAAGCAAATCGACGTGTCAAGTAAAGTGAACGTTTTTAAACAGGAAATGGAAAAATATTCGGAAGTGAAAATCCTTAATAAACTCCTCTATCTCCTCCGATGTTTGGATGTGGAATCCATATCAGTCATACTCTAAGCTCTATCCATAACAGATACTGAGAAGTAGATGTTTTAAATAAGTTTTTTGTAAGAACAATTGCATGGAAAAACTTCTGTCACTAGTGAAAAGAAGCGAAAATATAAAGAAGAATTTTAAAGTGAAAATTTAAAGAAATGTTTTATCTTTAATACTTTACAACATCGTTGAAAAGTGTTTATTATTTTTTCATGCATTCTGTCTGTCTGTCAGTCTGTCTGCCCATTCGCACGATAACTGCCGTAAAAATGACTTTATCAAAATAAAATTTTAGTACGTTGTTGAGACGGTCTGTGGGATATATGGGAATGTAAATGAATAATATCATTCAATTAGTTTTGGATTGAACCCGGGTTGAAAAAAATAAATGGGGAAATCTATGGGACTTAATTTTTCAAACATGTTTTGAGAGCAGTTAAAATTCATAAATTGCTTCAAAAAGTTTTAGGAAATATTCAAATTTATCTATAAAATATATAAAAGAGAATTCAGCAAAATATATCGCGTAGTTTTTTAAATAAAAATTAAAATAATAATGACACCTATATAATATGAAGAGATCACATGACCCACTTCAAAAGGAAATATGGCAGAGCCCCCTAGTGTAATAAATTTTACTACAGTCTGAATGAAATTTTTTGCATTCTTTTGCTAATTGTTTACGCTACTTCAAGCATCCGTTAATTTTTAAGTGATTTTTTCGCTTCAGCAACACTTTCCCCACTGAGTTAAGTAAGTAATTTGTCTGTCGACAGACATTTCTTGATTTAGCTGGAGTGACGGCTCATTTTAATGTATCGTAAGAGGGGATTTATTTGATTCCAAAATCAACCAATACCTTTAATTATTATTATTATTAATATTATTATTATTATTATTAATATTACTTCTATTCACAGGTACGTTAAACAGCAATATAAATAATTTATTTTATATTTGATATTTAGGCATAAATGAAAATTAAAATCTTTATTCATCATGCAAAAATAATCTTGTAAAATAAATGTATGTTTACTGTATATTTTGCATTGAAATAAAAATTCATTTTAACATGTTGCAAAAGTGAGCCGCTACACGAACCGTAATTTTAAGGAAATATCAAACCAGTTTTTAAGATGTTAAATCTGACACCACACAGATATTTATTATTATTTTGACTACTTTTTACAACTCTGCAACATAGTTGAAAAGTGTTTATGATTTTCTTCATTCTGTCTATCTGTCTGTATGTCCGTTCGCACGATAACTGCCGTAAAAATGATTTTATTAAAATGAAATTTTAGTATGTTGTTCAGACTGCCTGTGGGGCATATAGGAATGTAAATGAATAATATCACGCAATTAGTTTTAGATTGAACCCGGGATGAAAAATTTTAGGAAATATTCAAATTATCTCATAACATATATATAAAAAAAATCAGCAAAATATGTTCTGTAGTTTTTTAAATAAAAAGTTAAATAATAATTGCACCAATATTATATAAAGAGATATCATGTGGCCTACTCCAGAATAACATATGGCATCCATCTTTTCTCCAAGTGTCAAAATCGTGACATTTAAAGTTCTTTTTATTTTATATTTAGTGTTGCATCCGTCCGAAAACCGTTTTATTTTTGCGCAATTTCTGTGCATCCATATTCTACGCCAATGCAATTACAATATTTTTTAATTTAAATGATCATCAAACTATGATTATTTCTACAACGAAGCCTAATTTTAACATATGCTGAATGTAAACATACCAAGTTGTAAGATGAGTTGTATAATAATTGTTGAATTTCTTTAATGAAAAATTATTTAGGTTCTGTAGTCTGTAATATAGGTGATATGAATTCATTGATTTTACATAGAGAAGCAGACGATTTTATAGCATAGCATTTTTCGATGAAGTTTTAAGCATGGAGTTAGAAAGCACTTTTACCTCTATGGTTTTGAGTTTTCAAGTAAAATAAATTATCTTAGTAATGTGATAATTTAAAGAATATCATCGCTGAATGTATCGCATTTTAGAGCTGTTTAAATAAAATTTCATTGCAGTTGGAAATTGTTTCATAATCAATGGTTTATGCATGATTGATCTTCCTTGTTATATTATGACTTAAGTTCTAACTTTAAGTTCATATTTTGACAAAAACAAATAAATAAATAAATAAATAAAAATAAAAAACAATGGTATAGATAAAAAAAGCCCAAGTTATGAACTGAACTCACGAGTAATAACTGGTTTTATGGTGAAAGAAAAAGAGGGATTATTCTGTAGGGTATTTAAGCAAACATTTGATACGTTTTATAAATAGCCATTAAGAGTAAAAGAACAAAATTAATCTATAATCAATAAAATCTTGTAAGTTTTGTCATTAAAGTATCATTAGCACCCACATGGAAGAATCTTATATTATACCGAAGGTTGTAAGGAATGCATTATAAAGTACAGATTACGATGAATAATAACCTTTTTGAAACCTTATGTTTCAAAATTGAGATTTATGCGTTTTTAGCAAAAAAGGAATAAAGTCTTTGTCGTCAAACATAGTATCTTTGAAATTAAAACAAAAATATGTATGTTTTAACGAATACGTGTTACGAAACAACTATTTTTAGCATTTCGTCGGTTTGTTGATAATGTTGATATTTTTATTTTCTCATACTATGCAATATAGTATGGAAAAAGTAGTGTTCCTGCGACAATTTTTGAATCCTAAATTTTCATGCCAATGTATGTTTTAAGTCTTCCTGAATATGTTTCGACTATTTTTGGAGTGATGTCCGTCTGCCTGTATGTCTCTGACCGATTTCTTGTGTACACAATAGCAGCTACAAATATTAATGGATTTTCACAAAACTTTATATCTGGCTTTGTTATTAAAATTCTAGAACTAGGTAGAATATCTTTAAATTTGACCGAAAACTTCGAAATTTATTCGCAACTTTATATTTTTTTAACATGGCAGCATAGGACAACATTTTACATAATCATGCACAAAAGAGATTATTTATGGATCAATTAATGATCTCGAATCTTCATACTTTCAACCATTCTGAAAAATAACCGTGATGCAACTTCTATATTCGTGACGTCATAATCCCCCCTCGGTGGCAAGATAGTTACTCCCTCTTGAGAAGAGAAGTACATTTTCAAGTATGGCATCAATCGAAACATATTTTTAAGCTCTTTAAAGTAAAAGGAAACAGGCTATAATTGTAATCATTCGAATCAGAGATACGATTTTTCAAAAGAGTTCTTGTGAAATTCGAAAAAGAAAAAAAAGGGTATTTAAAAACGGAGTATGGTATGCGAAAGCCAAATTAGGTCATACGCCAGTTAATTTTCAAAGAATTTATGATATAGGATTGTCATCAAAACTATTCTATGGTATTAAAATATGATGCAAAAACTGCTGTTAAATATGAAAATAAAAACAATATATGAATAGGATTTTTTTTTTAATTTTGATTGTGACGTGCATTTTACACGCATGCGCATTTGCACTATATTGCATTTTCATCGAAAGTACTTAACCTATTGCAAGAAATTAGCTCATACCGTTTCTGAAACTTGCACATATCATAAACAGTACGGGAAGGCGTATTTCAAATCACATTATAATTTTGAATGTTCATGCAACTTACACCGATTATGATCAGATTCACTATGTGCGTGTTTGGTGGGTTATTAATTACACACATTGAACATTATCATCTTTGACAAAATGAATATTTTGACATAAACCTAATTAATGTGGAATATATATTAGAATGTCAAGTGGAGAAGCTAACGCGCAAAATATTTTAACTCGTATCATCTTTCTTTTTCATCAAGTATACGAAAAACAAGAGCTTGTGACAAACAGCAGATGGGGAAATAGAGACAGTCAAGTTCTTTGTCTTTATGAAATTGCGTTATATCTACATCGCACTTTTGACAAATGGCCGGACGAAATTAATGCGCTCGGCAGGGGGTTGATAGGGGGTTGGGAAAGTGACTAATTTATGAATGTGAAAACGAAAATAAGCTTTCTAAATTTTACTCACTGGCCACAGAGATGAAAAAGAGACAAAAACTGATGTAAGCAGCATATGATTTCCTCTATATAGAAGGTGTTCAGGAAATTTATGGACCAGATTAATAAAACGAAAAATATTAGGTTTATCGTACATTGGCTAAGGAGGTGTATAGAAAACCCCAATACAATGGGATAACTTAAGTCCTGCTCACTTTTACAGAGAGGTACGGGGAGGGGCGCTGTCTTGCTTCCTGCTAGACATAGTAAAAACGGTCAGTTGCAAAGTTGTAGGGAGTTGCAAAATTAGGACCAAACTTCTTTATTTAAAGATTGAAATTAGCCTTGAAAACCAGTATTTAAAATATAACCCCACTCATCTAGAAATCGAACATTTATACAATGCGGCAGAATAAAATTGACTTTCTTATACAAAAAATAAAAAATGTTCACTTTCTTACACACAGATAATATGCTTACACACAGCTTACACACAGCTTACACACAGATAATAAGGTGTCTATACGTGTTTTCCAATGTTTCTACGTCTAAGCTGTTACATGCAGATTATAAAAATTGTCTCTTTTAAAATCGATGTTTAGAGAGATATTTTGCAGATTTCGGTGGGCGACAAGAATGTTGAATACTAATTTTTCAATGCTCTACAGCTTTAACTGACTTTTACTCATATTTTAATTACTCATATGAGAAAGCGAGATAACCTCCTCAACTTTATAGAAGAATGATTAGCCCCCTTAAAGTTGCCTCATTGTGTAGCCTCATAGGGGTTTCCTATACATCTGAATAAAAAATATAAGGTAACCTTAATACTTCTCAAGTTATTGTCCTGGTTCTTGGCTTTCCTTGATAGCTTGTATAAGCTGATGAATTTGCTTATTGAACAATGCAATAGACATAAGATTAGTAGAAGTGTTACTTATTGTTGAAACAGTATTTTGACTAAAACTTTGCACATTCTTTGACACTGAAAACATAAGCCATATGTATGCAGCTTTAATATCACAAACATATTGCAACATTCTTGAGTCATTGGTCTTGTTGATTTAATTTTAGTTCCACTCCATACCAAATGAGGTAATTTAAACCTAAAACGAGCCATATATAAAGTTTTCGATATAAAGTTTTCGATACAATAATTAGAAAGGTAGCTACATTCTAACATCCTTTTACTAGGATACGTATAATGTGCTTTAGCTCAGTTGATCTAGCTTTTTGTACTTCGGCAATTGACTTTAAATACACCCTTCTAATCTGAAAGTTAAAATTAAATGTGAATACATTTTTTTTCGATGGGGGGGGGGGGGGATATTTTAAGAAAAATAGGGGATCTACATTTTTATTGAATCCCACGAGTAAAAAAGTTCAATTATAAAAAGTTGCACTGTTCAACAAATAGTCTAAAGAAAGAAACCCGGCTCAATCATTTGCAATATTCATCGAGTTATTTCTTTCTTAAAATATCGAGAATTTTTTTCTTACACATGTAGAGTCTGCTGTAAATAACATTGCGCAGCTATTATGAAGTCTGATTTCAATGTAGACTCCGCCCCTACAGCATGAGTCAACAATCGAGGGAAAATTGTCGAATTGAGAGAAAATTGTCGAATTGAGAGAAAATCGTTGAATCAAGGGAAAGTCTGATTCAAAATTTCCTTCTTTTGTTATTTTTTATGTTAATCTATTATAAAAATCTTGCAGGTAATTGCACTGTTTTTTTGTCGACTAGTTTCTTTATAGCAACATTTTTCCTTATTGAGCTGTTCTTTTTAGGAGACGTATAAAATATTTCTCCTTTTCATTTTTAGAAAATACTCCCTATTTGATAAAAAAATTATATGAAAGAATTTCGCTTTTAAATTAAACACATTTTCAAATTGGAAGTATTTGTCTAAATCAAATTGCCAAAACACGAAAAGTGAGGCCAACTATTCCAAAGGAATTTTGCTTTTAATTAAAACAAACTTTCAGATTGGAAGTATATGTCTAAAACAAATTGCCGAAGCACGAAAAGTGGGGACAACTATTCTGAAGGAATTTCGCTTTTAATTAAAACACACTTTCAGATTAGAAGTATATGTCTAAAACAAATTGTGGAAACACGAAAAGTGAGGCCAACTATTTTGAAGGAATTTTGCTTTTAATTTAAACAAACTTTCAGATTGGAAGTATATGTCTAAAACAAATTGCCCAAGCACGAAATGTGGGGACAACTATTCTGAAGGAATTTCGCTTTTAATTAAAACAAACTTTCAGATTTGAAGTATATGTCTAAAACAAATAGCCGAAACACAATTGAGGACAACTATTCTGAAACACCTCGTATAGCATGCCTTCTTTAAACAAAATATGTGATTTTTAGAAATATACGAAAAGCTGTGATCAAACTTTATCTAAAAGAACCGATTTCTACGGACTAAATAAACAACACAGGCAACCTTCACTTTATCGGGGAATGTCTTAAGCATAAAATGCACATGGCAAAACACATCCTTGAGCTTTCTTTACTGAAAAGGAAAAGTTCGAAAAAGTCAACTGCTTTGTTTTTACGAAACACAAAGTTTTATGTGCCAAGAGAACTATTAGCAACATAATTTCTAGACATGAAAACAAGGGCATTCTACCTGCAGGAAAATTCACGTGAGCTGTAAAACCAATCTGCGGTTGAACGCTTCATTCTCTGCTTTTTAGATCCATAGGATCTGGGTTTGAATCCCGGGAACACTTAGAGAAATCTGTGTAAATACATGTTTGTATTTGCACGAAATTTACATTATATTTTTGTACTTAAAGGTGGATCACGTGTACATAAAAGGTGCAAAAGAGAATCAAAATAATTCAATCCAGTTTTATCGAAAGCTGAAAACATTAATAACAGTTTTTCTGTTAAATTCTTTATGTAACGAAAAAACTTCATTTTCTACAGAAAAACTAGATATCTCTTTCGGCACTCGGTTATGCATATTTCACAGTGTAAATCGAGGTCAATTTGTATTTCTGTCATGATAGATTTCAACATAAATGCCCTATTTTTAAATATAAATTTTAAATTTAAATTAATAAAATCTATATAGTTAGAAAATTTAATAAAATATGAAATATTCAAATAGTTCTTAGTTCACAACCATTTTCTTGGTTTTTTATGTTATTAACTAATATATTAAACTTACCGAAGATAAAAATAACTATCACTCTAAAAAAATTGAGTTACAACTTTTATTAACATTAATTTTGTTCTACTTCGTAATGGTGAAATTAGTCGTTTAAACGAAATTTAACTTGGTTATGTTTTGTCTCGTAGTCAAAGCTGTGATCAAAATTTCAGAATCCTAGATCATCGGCAGAATTTATGGAAATACTTTTCGAAGCCCCTGATTTAAAATGTGCTTCAATTATCCTTAATAATTAATCAATTGAATTTTCCTCAATTTTCATTATTTTGCCTAAAATGTGCTTCAATTTTCCTTAATTAAGTAACAAAATTAATCTTGTGCATTGCGTTTTCTTTTAGGTAACCTTTAAAATAAAGACTATTGAAAAGTAACCTCCCAATTCTAAATTATACTTAAAATTACATCTTTTAAAATGTCTTCGATTTTCTCCCAGTCTTATCTTTCATTGGTTACTGGCACGAAAACAAAAAAAACTGATGACCTGGTAACTTTCGTTATTGAGCTCGATCTTTTCCCTGGCTCCCTTTACGAATTTCGGTTTCATCTTTTAGAAAAGTAGTAAAAAAAAAAAAACTCCTTCTGCAATCTTTTTATTCCCACATGGTTTGAACAAATTCCACCGTTAATCGTGGCTACGCGCATGCGCTTTTTTGTACTCCAGTTGAACTTCTCGTTGAAACAGATTGGCCAAATCCCAAAGAAACTCACTAAAAGAACTTAAATTTGGATTCTGTTCAAATTTTCATTACATTGCTATGCACTATTTATTGTGTTATGACAAGATACTTGATAATGAAAAAAGTTGCTATGCTTATTATTTTCATTTGGAATTGTGAATTAAGGAATTCCTGTTTTTATTTGGAAATATACATACATCTCATTTTAAGCCTTTTTTTATTATTATTTGTTTCAATATATAGTACATAGCAAAATGCATAAGGAAATTATAATGACGGGACATAGTATAATGATGGGAAAGAAAATTCGAATTCAAATTTCCGACGGAAGAGTACGTTTTTAGCATCCTTGACTTCGAATCGAACATTTTTGTGGGGACGTCTGAGTGTGTGCGTATATGTACGACTGTGTGTGACTGAGTGTGTGTGTGTGTGTGTGTGTGTGTGTGTGTCTGAGTGATGTGTTCGACCTCGAGTTATTGTGACCACACACACAGACATATTTCTAAAAATGCCAGAAATGAGTCCAGCAAGTCCAGTGCCAGTCCATATATATATATATATATATATATATATATATGTGTGTGTGTGTGTGTGTGTGTGTGTGTGCGTGTGTGTGATTTATAACACAAATAAAAATTTAATCTAGGGGTGTAGTTAAGAGATTATATTAACCAATCTTTACCACATGTCATTCTTTTTCAAGTCCTTAACTTATATATAGAACATGGGAAAAGGAGTATTTTACCAATTTAGTACCTGTTTTACTTATAATGTTCTCTTAATCCTCTTTATCATCTTCACAAGCTTGTCGTATAATCACTATTGATATCAGATAATCACTTCAGACCATCTTATTGTCATTTTTCCTATACAGAACATTTCAATAAATGATCAATCTCTGGTATGTATAATACAAGTATATTACAAGTATATTACAATGTATACCTTGTATTATGTATAATACAAGGTATGTATATACATATAATACAAGTATATATATATATATATATATATATATATATATATATATCCCGCTCAGAAAACTTAAGCGTCATTCTGGTTGTTATTTTCTGGTTAAAGAAGAAAACCACGTATGCAAATTTCATCTGAGCAAGAAGAAGAACCCTTATGCAAATTTTTGCAACACCGAATGTACTGCCTTATCAATGTGCAGCAGTTATTTCCAGCTCCAACTTTTGGGACGATAGTGGAATTTACACATAGGAAAAACGCCGATATGCATTTTATCTATGGAGCTGCAAATGGAAATGGCAGAGAGGCACAACGACAGTACGCGGAATGTTTTCCCTATGGGCGATTGCCCAATCGTAAAATATTCGAACGCTTGCATCAGCAGCTCTGAGAATCGGGATCCTTTCTCGCTACCAGGTCTGATGCAGATCGTGCAAACGAAGTGCTGGAATGCCAAGTGTGGAACAAGCGATTCTGGTCAGAGTAGCAGTTCGGCCAGGCAAAAGCACAAGAATAATGGGGCATACTCTTGGTGTGCCGTAATCCACGGTATGGTGGGTTTTGCATGGGGAACAGTTACACACATACTATCTCCGGCCGTCCGTCCAAATAGCTGCTCTAAGTCCTCGGACGAGTCGGACGGTCTGGGTCTTCAACACATACTATCTCCGGCGAATCCATTCAATGACTGCAGCGGATTATTCTTGTCGTGTAGAGTTCGTCCGCTGCTTCCTAGGATAGCCAGATTTTCTGGCGACTGTGCATTCACGGATAGAGCCTCCTTGGCATGTGATGGCACATTTAACATCCACAATGAACATGTGTGGACGAGTTGTTGTTGTTGCTGAGATCCAGACCTTCCGACCTACTAGAAAGGATGTGTGGACGAGTGTAAAACCACATGCAACATATCCACATGCGTATCAGCAACGATTCTCCATCAATATGTGGGCAAGAATAATCGGCGACCACCTTATAGGACCGTATCTTATGCCGGAAAGACTTGATGGGAGAATGCACCATATTTTCCTGCAGGAGGTCTTTCTGGAATTGCTGGAGGATGTTCTAACAGACATCCAGCTGCGTATGTGGTTCACCGCCTACTGTATAAAGCACCAGCCCATTTTGAGTTAGGGGTAAGGGACTATCTGGACGTCCCTTTCAGACCAATGGATTAGGTAAGGTGGTCCCGTAGCTTGGTCCCCACGATCGCCCGATCTGTCGTATCTTGACTTATTTTCGAGGGGATACCTCAAGAGTCTCGTCTATGACACTTCCCTTGAATCTGAAGAGGAACACATCGCCGAAATTTCGGCCTCTGCTGCCGAAGTGTACGACATGACTGGTCTGATTGGCGAGAGATTTCGCCAATCCCTCCGTCGCCGCTGTGAGACGTGCATTCAGGTTGGCAGTCGCTCTTTTGAGCCATTACTGAAATTATTGTTTCTTAAATGACATTTCATAACTTCTAAGTCATTTTTGTGTTTTCACATCACCTCATCGGTTTCACCATTAAGGGCTCACTAGCGCCTTTACGTTTCATTTCTGACCCGGTAAACTATGACGACAAATGCTTGGTTTGGTGTGTACTACCACACTCCGTAAAGTTTGGGCCATCTATTTTGAATCACCTTGCATATATATATATATATATATATATATATATACATACAGGGTGAGTATTCTAATTTTACTCTTTTCTGCCTCTCTGAGTGCAATGTGACCCTATGTTCCATGGTAATTATTGCTCGTCTGGTGGGGTACTATCACCCCTCTGCTTTTGTAAAAACAATTTCGACTCTCCTTGTATATCTATATATGTATCTATATATATATATGTATATGTATATGTATATATATACATATATATATATATTATATATATATTATATATATATTATATATATATATATATATATATATATATATATATATATATATATATATATATATATATATATATATATATATATATATATATATATATATATATAAATTGAAAGATTTTAATCGAAAACTATGCATAAACTACGGTATGTACAAAAAAACCAGCTCTAGCATATCTGTTACAAATGAGTAACTATAGACCAAGACTAAGGATAAAGAAAAAAGGTAAATATATATATATATATATATATATATATATATATATATATATATATATATATATATATATATATATATATATATGCGTGTGTGTGTGTGTCGGAAAAGTTAAAAGTTATGTTCATATTTATTTTGTTGCTCTGATTTTTTTCCATGCCTACCAAAAATAATTTTGAATTCGTTCCTCCTCGTTATTATTTCATCATTATTTTAAAACATTTCAAGTTTTTGTTACTTGGCGAACTTTCCTCCATGTCTATTGTTTCGCATTGAGTTGAATTGGCAAAATCCCAACACAAACCAGTGAACGATATTGAAGAAAAAATCGGAATAAGTTCCTGCTTAATTGCTTTCTTGCGGTTACTCTTTCTGTGAAAACTAATCAGCTAATTGATATATTTCTGATTTTTATGAGAAAGTATATTTTTTGTTTTGATACAATGTTTCGGTAAAATGGTAACGGATCAGATTACTTAAGATTAATGGAATGACTCAGACCATTACTAAAAATGATTTAAATGATTTATGAATATTAAATTAATATTAATATCATTTATAAATAAAGCACGTGACTTTGAGCACAATCAATAATAAATTGAATCCCACCGTAAAATGAAACGCTATTAAAGAAAAGTTAGCATTCGTACGCTACGAACAAACTGGGACCTGAAAGTACAAATTAGAGCCAGACTGTACCGTCCAAGCCGGAAATGGCTAAACTACAGACCTCAATATAGTAGTGCCACCTAGTATGATAAACGAAATGTAAAAGGAGAATAATGCAAAATACAGGAAATATGAACTTGATATATTAACTTGGAAAAATAAATAAAATGCAGAATATATGAAATCAACGTGCGGAGCAGAAAAAGGGCGAAGCAGAGAAAGAGAAATTAAGCATAATCATGCTAAACCTTTAAGAAATAGAGTGTTAATGACATATCATTAACCACGTTACTGGATAATTCCAAATCAATAATAATTCTATTAACAATAATGGTGGTATGTTGTAAATGGGAAGATGAATAGAATTTGATCTACGTTGGATGTTAACAGTATCAAAATTTTTATTAACACAGATAAGCAAGTACATAATTATATTACTATAGATAAGCAAATACATAATTATATTAACATAGATAAGCAAATACATCCAATTCATCTACACTGTTAAGCTGTTGTTAAGTTAAAAATAAATTGGGGACAAATTAAACAGGAAAATTCCCGAAATGTTGCCAACTTGAAGCTTGTTTGGAAATCGTGTTGTCAAATCGATGGTAATTGAATATCTTGAAAGAGTGGTATTCTCTGTCGCTATGAAGAAATTATTAATTTAATATTCTTGATTCAAGATATCGGGAATTTGACTGTTCATGCGACAGACACGTTTTATTAGGGAATCAAGTTCTAGGGGGATAAAATAAGTGTCAGGTGTGAAAATAATCCCCAATTTGAACGTGTAGCGAAGAGAAAATGGAAAACGATCATAGAAAAGAAGTTCCATAATAAAATAGACTTTAAATTGAAAAGGAGGTTGGAGGGGAGGGGGGTGACGATCAAAGTCGTACCAGTCTCTGAATCTTCAGAAGGGATAATACCTGGGGTCCAAGTAAGTACCAAGTAGTAGAGTGAGTGTGTAAACATTAGTTGGGAATAGGGGGTCCAGGGCCTTGGCTTGAGAAAATATGTTGGAAGAAACGGATGAAGGGAGGGGGGAGGGTAGTCGAGAAGATGTGAGTACCTAAATGCCAGAGAGAGGTGTGAATATAGCTAAAAGTCGGCTGGCGATAAAATAGAGTAGTAGTTATAAAACTGTTCTAGACGCTTTCACTTTAATGGGCAAGGTAAGGTATCTTTTGAGATATGTCCAGGTAACGGACCAAAGGGGGTCTGGGCATTTTTGTGCCCTGGCATTCAAAGGGTCATATCCGGGAATACCGTCGAGTGTTAGAACATTTACTCTATTGAAACTTCTGAAGAAGTTTAGAGAAAGTTTTTGAATATAATCTAGAAAAGGCCGAATGTTTGAGATCTGTGCAAGATTTCTAAGTTCATGTAATTCGGAAAATTGATAAATAGAGCTCATTATTTTGAAGAACTTGAAGATTGCTCAGGTGAATCTTAGCTGCCGTTCCCCAAATTTGGGAACCATATGTCATAATCGAACGAGTTTTATTAGGTAGTCGTAAATTCATTACGTTTTATTAGGAGGAAGTGTGTAAAGAACCTTGCTATTCCAACTGGGAATCGAACGCTGGATCTCCGAACTGGACTGGAGAGCCGACGCTCTACCGTTGAGCTACTGAGACGAAATTGCACACTCTTATCATCGAAGCGGACTCTGCAAGTGTAGTAATAATGTTTCCTGACGGGGGTGTACATTAGTTAATAATATAGAATAGGAGAAAGGATATGCATATCTCCAAGGATATTGGGAACGAAAGTGTTGCTGGCACACGAATAAAGGAAAATATTTTACGCAATTTCATGCCGACCAGCATATGGAAAATTTAACGTCTGATTTATTATTTTCAATACATATTTTCATAACTGAGTATTTTATATTTAGATGATTGGATAATAAAATGCACACTAAATGGTGAACTGGCAATTCTTTTCATTGATCCGATTTCTCTTAAAACCCTATTGTAGAATCGAGGATTGGCTTTTTTCCTTCTTCGTTACTCTTGTTTCGTGATTTGAAAAACATTTCCAGACATTTCTTCTGTTGTTTGTTTCTATTCACTGAATTTTGGTGTAGTTCTTTCGCATTGAATGAGATTGGGCGAAATCCCAAAACAATCAAGAAATATATATTTCCCGTAAAGACGGAAAACATTCCAAGTTTAATTACTTACTTCCCATTTTTCCTTATCTCAAGCACTAATCAGTTCATAAGATTCTCTTATACTTCTATTCATCTACAACTTTTTTTCAACATAGTTGCATAGTTGGCCTTATTTTTCGAGCATGTAAGTGTTTATTGCATGTAAGTGTTGTTCTTTGCATCAATCCCGAATAAGATAACAATTTACCCATAACCATATTATATTAAATAAATAACTTTTGTAACAATTTAATTGTCGATTTCTATTCATTATACAAAGCCCTACAACTTAAAAACTGGCATACTTCTTCTATACTGTTTTGTTGCCGAGTTTGTTATCCTAGCTTTTAAAAAGCTCTACAACTTAATAATTGACATTCTTCTTCCATTTTACTATGTTTCCGAGTTTGTTATCCTATTATTTTAAAAGCTCTACAACTTGATGATTTACATTCTTCTTCTATCTTGTTTTGTTGCCGAAGTTTGTTATACTAGCTGTTTAAATTCTGTATAACTTAATAATTGACATTCTTCTTCTATCATGCTGTGTTTCCGAGTTTGTTATCCTTATATTTTAAAAGCTGTACAATTTGATGACATACATTCTTCTTCTTGTTTTGTTGCCGAGTTTATTATCCTAGCTTTTTAAAAACTCTACAACTTAATAATTGACATTCTTCTTCTATCTTACTATGTTTCCGAGTTTGTTATCCTTATATTTTAAAATACAGTAAGTACCGCTTAATGTGATCGCGGATAATGTTATCATTCGTTTAATGTTATCAGAATCGCGAAGTCCCGAACGCTTGTATATTAACACATGTTAAAAAAATCGGTTTTTGTAATCAGCGCCTTCGTTTATTGTTATCACTTTATCACTTCACTTTCGTCCTTCGTGTACCATTTTCGATTTTTTTTCATTCTCTCAACAAAAAATCCAAACTACATATACGTAAAAGCAAAGGGAGGATCCCCCAAACTCCAAAGAAGGCCCCTTTTGTTGGCACGTGCAGGAATTTGCCGCAAGGCCGTCCCTCAGGCGCGGCGCCTGGGGCTTGGCGCCGGTTCTGCAGGTGATGATTTCTCTCTCCTTTTCCGCCCTTTGAGAATGGTGGGGGGCGTAGGAAAAGCGTTGAGCTCTTTTCTTATCAGTAAGCAAAGTGCTTGGACTGTTGTAAGCTGTAGATTTTTTTCTCTCTCTCAAGTTGCATTTCAGACTTTATTGCAGACGGCCAAGCATTTTAGCAATGGGAAAAAAACGTAATGGTTTAACTGTTAAGGACAAAATTGACATTTTGAAACGTTTTGATAATTTACCCAAGATGAGTCAAAGAAATGCTGCTGCTGCACTAAAAATCTCTCAGCCATTACTTTGTAAAATGTTAAAGAATAGCGACGAGATTAAAAATAAAGTGAAGTTGAACGCAAATTTGAACTGTAAGCGAAGACGTACTGGGAAATATGGAGAAGTCGAATCGGCTTTGACACTGTGGTTTGCCAATGTTAGAGAAAAGGATGCATGCATAAATGGTCCTTTAATGCGGCAGAAAGCTGAAGATCTTTGCTTCTAAAATGAGCAAAAAAATTTCGTCACAACGGAAGGTGGTTTAATCGCTGGAGAAAAAGGGAGAACATTGTGCTCAAACGTACCCATGGGGAAGAAAAGGATGCCGCTTTCCAGCTGCAAAGGCATGGATTTCCAAAAAATGGCCGAAAATAATCGCTGATTATTCACCCGAACACATCTACAATGCTGACGAAACCGGACTTTATTTTCTTGCCTTGCCAGGACATACGTACCTGCTCAAAAACGAGAGCTCTAAGGGATGCAATGTTTTAAAAGAACGTATAACTGTACTCTGTTGTGCGAGCATGACTGGAAAGAAGAAGAAACTCTTTGTTATCGGAAAAACCAAAAAGCCGAGATGCTTTAAAGATGTTAAGAAATTGCCTCTTGATTATGCTGCCAATAAAGCAGCGTGGATGACAGTTGCTCTATTCAGCGAATGGCTTCTAAAGTGGGACAAAGAATTAGATCACAATATCGCCGTACTCATCGATAACTGCAGAGTCTACGATGCAAATGTCACATTAAAGCATATCAAAATCATTCTCCTACCTGCCAACACTAGTACATCACTTATCCAACCATGTGACCAAGGAATAATTCGTGCAATGAAAGCGTATTACCGTGGAGAAATGCGCACTAGGGTTTTGGAAAATATGGAAGGTACGGAACAACTGAGTGCAAACGCGTTAGCAAAGAAGACGAATGTACTTCAGGCTCTCCATCTTTTGACAATGTCGTGGGATTGAGTGTCCAAGAATACAATTAAGAACTGTTTCTCTCACGGTGGGTTCGCTAAAGCGGATGAAGGTATGGCTGTACCGGAATTCGATGAAACAGTACTCGTACCAGCCAACATGACTGAAAATGACTTTGCAGAACGGATGTCTATAGATGAGAACGCTCAAGTGGCTACAACAATGACTGGTGAAGATGCATGCCGAGCTGTATCTTGTTCTATCGAAGAAAACGATGAAAAAACATCGGATGAAGATGAGGACGAAGATGAAAACCTTGTTGAGTATCCTCCAACTGCTACTGAAATGAGAGAGGCTCTCCGTGTTTTGAGACTCGTGGTGCAACACAGAGGCACTGCTGGGGACTTTCGCGGACAGTACAGCTATGAAAGTTTTATAAATAATTTGCTGAGACAAAATACAAGACAGACAACTTTGGAAGACTTTTTTAATTAACCTATTTTAACGATTTGTTTAAAATAGTGTTTAAGTGAATCGTTGTCTTTTAAATTTGTAGTATCTGCAAAAGTACAGTAAATATTAATTTTTAAAATAAAAAAATTATGTTTCTGATACTTTTTGTTTATTGTTATCAATCGGTTATTGTTATCAAATAGCATCTGTCCCAAAGCGATCACATTAAGCGGCACCTACTGTATATACAACTTAATGATTTACATTCTTCGCCTATCTTGTTTTGTTGCCGAGTTTGTTATACTAGCTTTTTAAATTCTCTATAACTTAATAATTGGCATTCTTCTTCTATCCTGCTGTCTTGCAGAGTTTGTTATCCTAGCTTTTTAAAATCTCTACAACTTAATAATTTACATTCTTCTTCTATCATACTATGTTTCCGAGTTTGTTATCCTTATATTTTAAAATCTCTACAACTTAATAATTTACATTCTTCTTCTATCCTGCTTTGTTGCCTAGTTTGTTATCCTAGCTTTTTAAAAGCTCCACAATTTAATAATTGACATTCTTCTTCTATATTGTTTTATTGCCGAGTTCGTTATCCTAGCTTTTTATAAGCTCTACTACTTAATAATTCACAGTTTTCTTCTATTCTGTTTTGTTGCCGAGTTTGCTATCCTAGCTTTTTAAATTCTCTACAATTTAATAATTGGCATTATTCCTCTATCCTGCTTTGTTACCGTGTGTGTTATCCTAACTTTTAATTTTTCCACTAGGGGTGCTAAAATCACTTTTTCTGCCGGACATGATCATTTTACTATAGACAGATCTAATGTGTACATGTATGGACTTTTCCTTACAAAGTCATTGGAGTGCTTAAGCACTTTCCTAGGAACCATGTGTGTTAATATTTTTAAATATCTGAGTTTTTATTGGTCAGATGTTATCCACACTATTGTACGTAGAATGAATGAATTATTTATTTTTATAAGAACATTGTAAATTATGCAAAATATAAGAAATATGTATTAATGCACTGAAAATTTATTTTACAACATTTTACTATATCCAATGTTTTAGTTATTCGCTATCAGAGCAAAGAAATAAATAAATATTTAATTTTTTGGACGTTAACGAAATGTTCTTAAGCGATACTAAAATCTTTGACATTACTGTTGCATTACTGCTGTCAAATATATTTTACTTTTTCTATATACATAGTGTAATAGATAGGGAAAGTA
Organism: Amaurobius ferox; assembly: GCA_951213105.1. Lineage (NCBI taxonomy): Eukaryota > Metazoa > Arthropoda > Arachnida > Araneae > Amaurobiidae > Amaurobius > Amaurobius ferox. Next base: position 80,303,986 of record OX578145.1, on the reverse strand, counting down.
TTGGGGCGGGCTCGTTAATTCGAATGAGTTTTCGATGGAAAATACAGTTTTAGCATCCCTGAAATTGAATCGGACGTTTTTGAGGTGATGTTTGTGTATGTATGTATGTTAGTTTCTGCGTGTGTATATGTATGTATGTCTGTTAGTCTCTATGTGTGCATGTGTATGTACGTATGATTGTCTCTGTGTGTATGTGTAGTGTATGTATGTGCATGTATGTATGTGCATGTATGTTTGTATGTATGTATGTATGTTAGTGTGTGAGTGTATGTATATTGTGTATGTATGTTTGTGTGTGAGTGTATGTATATTAGTGTGTGAATGTATGTATGTTACTCTGTGAGTGTATGTATATTAGTGTGTGTGTATGTATGTATGTTAGTGTGTGTTCGTTTGTATATAATTATGTTAGTGTGTGCATCTATGTGGGTCTGTAGAAGCAACGTCACAAACGAATGAAACGTTTAAAAAATCATTTGGTGCGATTATTCAAATCAGCGAAAACAGGAGCCCTATTAATTTTAAACGAAATCGAGTGTTTTAAAAATGCTCTTCCCTCTAATTTTTAAATTAATTTTTGAAAAAATAGTTAAAATGCCAAGACCTTCGATAATGATATATAAATAATAACTTTAGATGCAATTTTGTATTTGAATTAAATATATACTTTTTTATCTGAATATTGGACTTCGAGTTTGTTGGCTTTCTTGTACTGACGAAGGAGATCCAGCTGATCCTTGAAACAGCTGTATGCTACATTATCGTGTTATATGTGCTTATATATACGTTGCGCAAGTTATCCTTAAGAGTTCCATATTTTGCCGCCCATGAATTCGCAAAAAGTCATATTTCATGGCATATTTACTAAATATTAATAGTATTTTGATAAGGATTTTGCGTGAATGAATAAGTGACTCTGTTTGGATTAGTAATTTGCGAAAAATGCCAAATTTCCATTTGCATAATTTTACCGCAGAGCCAAAAGTTTTGTTCTTTGAATCAGATACACCATTACTTCTCTGTGAAAGGCATTGCATTTGAAGGGAAAGTGAAATTCTGCCCACGTCAGTGATATTTTTTCACAATATCCAGCCAAAGAAATAGTGATTTTTTTTTTCTTTACCACATACTTTCTTCGTTACTGTTTCTTCGAGATTGCGAAGCTCTCTCTGATATTTCTTCTTCAATGTGTGACCTTTTTCACTAGATCTGTAATTATTTTGAGGGTGAATGAGATTGGCGAATTCCCAAATCGCTCAAAGAATCTTCTCTCAAAAGGTGGAATAAATTTCCTGTTAAGTCACCGATTCGTGGCTTATACCTCTATGTTATTTATTCAGAGTATAACGCTTGACTCGATTTTGCAATACATTCATGATACAGGACGTTTAAATTCGCTTATATCATTATCGAAAAGAATTTTTGATATGAAACTTTTTAACTCGATAGCAAAAGTAAATTTGGAAAGAAGTGGCCTGACTTAAATGAAACGGAAGTGACACCATATTGTTATGAATACCTTACAAAAAACCACTATTATCTTGATGTAACAGAATTATTAGCTATACGTAATTATTTATAATTATTAATAGATTAATAATTGCTTATAATTATTAATCTACACGAAATTTATCTAACAGAATTATTATCTATACGTAACAGAAAACCATTATCACTTGATCTTGATGGACGAAATGTTTCGATGTATTTGGTGACGAATTTGGCGAAATGTAGCCAACTTGGTGATTTTTGGCGAGTTGTTGAAATTTGTAGATTGGTTAAGAACTTTTCTCGGAACTTTCCAGAGAGGGTATCGTATATTAACTCGCTATCGTTCAGTCGAGTTGTTGACATGATGTGATTAAAAGTATCTGCCTAACTCAATACAGTACTCAATGTATAGCTTTTTTTTTCTGATTACATATGTCCTTTAATCTATCTGCATTATAAAATAATATTGGTAGAAACGCGTAATAAATTTTAATTCTAAATCTGCGCTATATGTCAGTATCGCTTGTGTCGATTGCAAGCTCGCCCGGTGGAGTGACTGCAAACTTGCCCGCTGGAGTGACTGTAAACGCTACATTCAAATGTTTCAGCGTCGATAACTTCGTCGTTTTCGGTTCGATTTGGATGAAATAAATTGTATATCATTAATCTATCAAACCTATATAAGTAATAAAATAATAAAAAATTAGATACTAATTATAACATACTTAATAAAACTTCTGAGTATCAAATTAAGCTATAATTCAGAGTTATATATTGTTGTTCAATTGCTTTTTTTTCACATATCATTCAATATTAGTATAATTCAATGATAACATATTACAACAATTACAATTAAATATTATTTACTTTTATTTTATTGTAAAATGTAAAGTTAATGTATTTCCTTATACAGATATTAAATAAAAAAAATTCCATTTAGTGTTTATATATTACTGCGAGTAGTGAAATAGTGTAATTTTTGCATACGATAGTGTTTTTCAAATGCTGTTATCCGCGAAACTCTTTTGAAATTTAATTTAACGGCGAAACCGCAAAGTGAGAAAATTTTCCTTGCGGTCCAAATTATGCATTCAAAATTTTACGCATTTTTTTTTTAATTTTTAAGAAAAGGTACATGAAATTATCTCGTCTTAGAACTCCAGGGTACTGCGGTACACACTTTTAACGGAACACACTGCGGAGCACACTGTGGAACACATTTTTAAAAGCACTTGCATACGGAATTGTTTCTAAGGAGTGTGTCGTGGGACAGTATTGGAATTTTCCTGTCGCCACTTCACTTCTAGAAAGTATTACCCCCCCCCCCCTCTCTCTCTTTGGGAACGGTTGACATTCCTTGGCTATGAGTAAGAGACCAGCTGCAGTGGTGAGAAAATGGCAAAGGACGCTATCTTATTTTTAAATAAAATGGACACCTGCAAGAGGGCTAGAGCCCCCCAATTTTTAGCCAACCCTTGGGAAGGGGCCAAATCCAGTGATTCGATGGAGCCCGGCCGCGTCACTGAATTTATGGGTTTTCGAACCTATAGCGGCCAAGCGTCAGTTATGGAGCCCGGCCAGGGGGCCGTCCGAGATCCCGACGAAGAGAAGAAGAGTTGAGAGGGAACTCAGTTGGTAATTTTCAGAGTTTAGACTGGGTCGTCTAATAACCGACGGATGAGTGCCACCTCGATGCCGTCCTGCCGTACCTAAAAGGGGTAAGTCCTTTTGTCCTCTCCCACTGCAGACTGAGTATCAGAGAATATATATTATTTAATAAGGAAGTTAACTGCCCAACTTGAGGGCTATTATGATATTTAATTTAACTAGAGAGGGGGAAATGATCAGATCGATCATTATCCAATACCTACTTAGCGAATGTAAATATGTTCTATGTAATTAAGATGACATTTTGTGGTTTTTTTAAATTTTAAGTAACAAGTTTTGAATATAAGTATTTTAAAATAAAAGCTTTATTAACTTTTAATTAGTATTTATTGTGTGTTCTCGTGATGCATTTTCTAATTAATCAGAACCTGGAGATATGCTCGGTAATCGAGCAAGTGGCGTGCAGAAGTACGATTAACGGCCAATGTGTAATTGTAAGATTTCAGCGGAGCCACGCCACAGAGTGATTGACGAAGTCATAGATCCACCAGAAACGTTTTTACTAGTGGCAAACATATTTGACATTTATGTTTTTACTAACATTTTTTGAGGAATCTTTTTCTCAGGATTTATTATAAATAGAGCTTATAGATGATGACTTATATTTAATCAGCATCGTATTTCGAAGCAGGTTGGATGCTAAAGATTTTCACTTCCGGTTATATATCTTCAATAAGACATCTATTTCCCAGGTATCGGCTTGGACATTGTCTTATACGGATTCATCATCAAATGCCGGATGGGATTCACTGAGGAATACCACTTCCAGTTCAAACGTTTTCATTGAAACATCTATTGCTTAGAATAGGCTATCGAGAGAGCTTAGATGATGACTGATATGGATTCAGCATCATATTTTGGAGGAAGTTTAGGTTTACTTACAGTTATAACGATGCCACTTTAGGCTTGTATGAAAATTATTGACTTTCCGAAAAAAGCGTATAAAAATTGTTAAGAAAAGCTTATAAAATGGCTAAGAGTTTTGTTATAAATGAAGTGCACTTATGGTTTCCCACCATATGAAAGCTCATTTATATATTTTTTCTTTTTCTTCTTCAAGCTATCACGGATGGAATTTATAGGTTCAGCCATAAATCTATTGTATCTTCGATTAACCATGTAAATATATTGGCCAACTGGTTAAATGAAGTTACGATTGATCGGCTGTGTACAAATATTTGAAACAGGTTAACCAAACCTGTATTTAATTAACCGGATATGGATTTTCTAATCTGTTAACCAAATCTGGCTGAATGTTTATTGGCTACATATGAAGTTATTGGTATGGATCCTAAAGTATATGAGCAACATTGTAATATTTAAATATTACAATAAGGATATAAATACAATAAGGATTTCAATATTGCAATGAGAAATGTTGGTATGTATTTATGTTTTGTGTTTTCAATTGAGTATAATTGTGGTTGTGTTTAGGGCTGCTATTGGGAATCCTTTTGTTTTGTTTCTTATTTAAGGGTCTTATCCATTTCTTTCGGGTGCAGGTGGGGCTTTTATGTTATTGTTTATAAGTTGTAAGGTATGTGTATATTATTAGATTGTTGTAGTATTGGCATATTTTTTTTGTTTCCTTCTTAATGTAGCGGATGCTCCTGTTTTGTTATTATTTTTCGGCCAAGTTGTGCGGATGTTTTGTAATTAGCCTTTGTAACCATCTTAGCCGGTTTTCAAAAAGGAGAAATTAACGTTCCGAGGACGCTCGCCTCGGTGTCGGGGTCGCATGTCGGTTGGTCGGTCTACTTGTGGTTGGGTCCTTGCTCTGTCCTGTGCTGGGGGTAGCTCTTTCTCGGCCGTGCATCCCCCCTTTAAGCCCTTTTTTGCTAAGGGGCACGGTCTGGGTAGCAAAAAAAAAAATATTACAATGAGAATTTGAACATTGTAATACTTTAAAATAATCTAATGTGTAGAGCATATGACTTTCTTTACTGACTCATGCTCATTTTCCTTCATATATTTTTTAATTTACGAATTTAATTTTTAATTGAGCAATATGTAAAGAGACTTGCTGCTCCAACCGAGAATCGAACCATGGATCTTCGTACTGAACAACTGATGCTCTACTGTTAAGCTATTGGAACAGTATTGCAAGCTCTTATCTTTGAAATATTCCCTGCATTCTCTACTCTCTAATCTCAGATTGACGTGCAACTTGACTATCTCAATGTTCATCTTCTGCTATTTTTACCTTAGTCTCTTGATACTACTATTTTTACCCATGTTAGTATAATACGTGGTTGTTGGCCACCGAATTTTAAATCGGCGTCCAATATGCTAAAGTCCACCGAATACGTGCTAGTCATACTAGGATCGCTATCAAACCTCCGACAACTTTACACTATCTTACAGGGTTTGATTTGTTTTGGAGCCATTGTAAAGAACTTTGCTGTCCCAACCGGGAACCGAACCAAGGATCTTTGTACTGGCTAGATGATGCTCTACCGTTGAGCTGTTGGGGCGTAATTGCTAGCTCTTATCTTTAAAATGACCTCTGTAAATATTGTATATGAAAGGGATACATACGAAATTGTAATAATTAGACACTTATATTTAAAATCATTTCCATATTGCAATTTTAAAATTCTTTACTTTTCATTTGGGGAATCGACGCATTTTAAAATAACCCGTAAAGGTAAGAAAAAAGTACAGACAACCGAAATATATAGAATATGTTTTATTCCAGAGTAAAAAGGTTGATTTTATTGGTTTTGATATAAAAATAACGTCTGAAATGAGTCTTTTATCAATAGATTTAGGTGTATTGAATCCTTTGTTTCAGATTTTGACGATATTTGGGAATCATTTTGAAGAAAAAGTTGATTTTATTTCTCCACATCGTACTAAAATCTAATCAGTAGTAGATTAACGCATAAGTGACTTTACTACAAATTTCATGAAATTTCGTCGAAATTTTTAAGCTATAGTTGTTACATGCATTATACACACACGCACGCACACACACACACACACACATACAGACACACACACACACATACACACACTAACACACACTAACACATTTATACACAAACACATACATACACAAACACACACAAACACACTGCACCCACATACACATACTGCACATACTAACACACACATACACACAAACACACACTAACACACATACACAAACAAACTGCATCCACACACATACACACTAACACACATACACATACACACACAAACTGCATCCACACACCTACACACTAACACACATACACATACACATACACACTGACACAAACACATGCACACTAACACACATACATACACATACTGCACACACACTGACACACACAGTAACACACACATACACACAAACACATATACTAACACACACAAACATACTGCACCCACACACGCATACTGCACACACACTAACACACACACAAATACACATACACACACACAAATACACATACACACACACAAATACACATACACACAAATACACATACACACACAAATACACACACACACTAACACATACTAACACATACATACACAAACACATACTAACACACACATACACAAACACACTACACACACACAGATAGAGGCAGAGAGAGAGAGAGAGAGAGAGAATACCCTAAATTAGTTGATTTGTGTGTGCCCGTTGCGTGTAATACCGTCGAAATATCGAGTTCCAAATTTCAACACCACCTTATATTTTCTCTATACATTATCACGCATTGTAATGAAAGTAATAATATCCAATTATTTAAAAATACCTGTCGATCATTAATATTAATGCATCGCAAAGGAAATGATTCTTAAAATTTTCTGCTGAGTGTCACGACAAAAAAAAACTGATGAACTGGTAACTTTTGTTATCGATCATTTTTCTCAGCAGGTATCCTCTAATAAAATGTCGACCTATTTTTCCGGTCATATTTCGTTTCGTCTCCTTTTTCCGGTTGCTGTTTCATCGTAATTAGACAAACTTTTAAAAGATTTCCTTTTCTACATGAGGCCTTTTAATCGGTTTGATAGTTGATGAGGTAAGCGTTCTGATTCAATTAATCTAACGAATCTTCTTTGAATTGTCTGCTCTCATAGGATAGAATAAATTCAAAGTTTTTCAGTTTCTCTTTATCTGACTTTCGCGAGAATTTGAACTTCATCTAACTTATATTTATCTATCAGATTTTTGCAAGGTAAAATTCTGAGCCGAGTGTCAACTATCTAGATGATTGGGGGGCTAAGAACGAACCCACAAAAGATGTTGTACAAAGGGATTTAATCCATGAGAAATTAAGATGTATATATAAAAAATAGAGACAATAAATCGTTCAAAATATGTTTAGAAGGTTAGTAGGTATAATACTATTTGTGCGAAGGATAAGAAAATACAATGCGAAGGGTGAGATTTATTGCATTTATTAATCCGAGTAATAAAACAAATGCGGTTTCTTGAAATTTGCGAATGGAACTTGGATTATACTACACTGTGATAACTACAATATAACTACAATGTGTCATAATAATTAATTAATAAAAATCATAATTAATAAATGTATTAATAAAAATAATTAATTAATAATTAATTAATAAAAATGTCAAAATAATTAATTAAATTAAATCATAAGTAATTAATTAATGTGTCACGAAATACTTAAATCAGTTGAAAAAGCTTTATTCCAGAAAGCAACTGCAGGGCTAGATGTATTTATTCTGTTTAACTGTATTTCTGTTTAAATGCAGGGTTAGATGTATTTGTTCTGTTATTCTTCTTACGCTAATACCACATCCTCTTCCGTCATCACTAAATGGAAGCTTCTAAATTTGCAAATCATAGATTTGCCGCCATTTTTTCGACTTGCATAAATCCTCCCTTTTGACTTCCACAAGTCTTGTGGAAATGTATACGCTACCTTCGTGCAATTTCGATGGCTTCGTTTTCAGTCTGAAGGGTTTCTAGAGTTTTAATTACGGAATGGTCTGCTATATATTTTAATAGATGTTTTTTTTATGTCTTCTATCTCGTCAATTAAATTGAGTTTCGTATTTATTCTCTTGGCTAATATTTTTCTTCGGTGTTGTATTTGGTTTATTGCATTTATTAATCCCAGTGATTAAACTAATGCGTTTTCTCGGAACTTGCTTATATAACTCGGATTTAATTAATGTGTCACGAAATGCTTGAATCAGTTGAAAAAGCTTTATTGCAGAAAGTAAATGCTAGGCTCTTAGAAAAGTCCTTAGAAAAGTCACATTAACGGATAAGGAAAATTGATCAACGTATATAAGCACAAATAACACAATAATTCAGCATACAGCTGTTTCGAGGATATGCTGTATCCCCTTCGGCATTGCAAGAGAACCAACAAACCCGAAGTCTAAAAGAGGATTAGGCGCTAAAGGAAGAAGCAAGAAGAATTATACATCCAAGACCTGGGTTACTTGTTTCGGATTGGCTGGATCGTTTCTAGTGCTGCTTTTTGATTGGCTCTCTTTTAATCCAGGTATACAATCCCCTCTCTTCTTCCTTTCGCGCCCATTCCTCTTTTGGAGACTTTGGATTCCTTGGTTCTTTTTCACTGACGAAGGAGATCCAGAGTATCCTCGAAACAGATGTATGCTGAATCATTATGTTATTTGTGTTTTTATACGTTGCTCAAGTGTTTTTTAATGTTTAGAAAGCTTTGAAAAGTGTATTTCTGACAAAATCTTCAATCCAAAAATTTTCGTGAAAACAAATTTTCCTCTAAGTAATAGTATGGAAAGTTAAACAACTCTTTAAGCTTCTCAGATTTCTCAGCTCCTTAAGATTCCCAGATTTCTCAGCTCTTTAAGCTTCCCAGATTTCTCAGCTCTTTAAGCTTCCCAGATTTCTCAGCTCTTTAAGCTTCCCAGATTTCTCAGCTCTTTAAGCTTCCCAGATTTCTCAGCTCTTTAAGCTTCCCAGATTTCTCAGCTCTTTAAGCTTCCCAGATTTCTCAGCTCTTTAAGCTTCCCAGATTTCTCAGCTCTTTAAGCTTCCCAGATTTCTCAGATCCTTAAGCTTCCCAAATTTTTGGGGCTAAACGATTGACAGGGATGCTGAAATATAAATGGTTATAGTGTTAGAGGAAAATGTCAGAATGATATAAGAAAGCATTCTATTAGATTGCTCTTTTGTTCTGGGAAGGCATAGAAGAGTAAAAATACCATTTCTTGGATAAATGGACTTTGGTATCCCAAGTGGAAACGTTAACCACTCCATCTGTTTATTGAAGTTTCTAAGTTATCCAGATGAGATATGCCAGCTATATCACGTAATGCGGACGAAGTCATGCTAACAACATTTCGTTTGTTTTCTAATACAAGAATATATGGAAATTTGAGACTCCTCGACTTTCTCATACATCCCCAACACACATTGTTTAGGTCAACTTGTTGAGACCCAGACCGTCCGACCTACCAGAAAGGTGTAAGGTAACTGTTTGGACGGCCAGTTAGGTCAACTTGTGTCATACATAAACAAAATCAATTCGATCAAATTCAATGAAATCGAAAAAATGATTTCGATAATAATAATCGAAAAAATAAAATTTAATCTTTAACTAAATTATTAAAATCGCACGTCAAAGATTTGTCTATAATAAGATCAAACATGACATAGATATCATTGATTAAAATTTTCATTGGAAATAAAGGGGGAATCACAAATCAATTTCGGTGGGAAATAGTTATTAAACCATTTACTACTTAAATGTATTTTATGCAAATACACTGACTTCCAAAAGTTAAGCACACAATGCAAATTTTCATTTTTCGAAAGCGCATTTGAATTTGAGTGGCTGAAAATTGCTGCGGATGTAGATGGCAGTATGCAAATATCGTATGTTACAGCCAATCACGATTGATTGCACGGATATATGCTAATTATGCAGTCGTTGAAGACGCCAGCATTCTGAAAGGTTTGAGGAGATGCATTTAAATGCTGATACGAAGTGTTTATAACTTTTGTAGGATTATTTTTTATGATGTTCGTGTTTCTGTGGCTGAAAGAAGACAAATGACAGATAGTATCATCAGAACCTATAGCAACTGCAGTGCTTGTTTGCAGTGTCACCTGTAATGCCTTTTAAGGTACGAGATTAAAGTATTTCTAGAATTCAAATGTGCTTTGTCTCTGGCGGAGGACATTTTAAATAGGTTCTACACTGGATTTCTCTTCATGTAAGTGTTATGCATTGCATCATCCTGAAGAAAATAGCGGTTTTTCACCAATAACTATATTGTGTCAAATAAATGCATTTTGTAAAAGTTTTACTGTATATTCCTACTTATTGTACAATATTCTATACAACTGTATAATTGGTTTTTCTCATCTATCTTGATGAGTTTCGTTATCATGAGTTTTCAAATTCTCCGCTAAGGGCGTTGCAATCATTTTTATTCGAACGGGCATGATCATTTTTATTTTATATGAACTTGACGTGTACGCTTATGGACCTTACCTTACAAAGTTATTGATGTGCTTAAGGTCTTTCCAAGGAACCCTCTGTATTGCCCTTTTGTTTTAGGAATACGCGGAATAGAAACGAGGTATGCTCTACTTTGTCACGCAGGAAAAATAGGGTGGCACGCACCCATAAAAGTTAAAACCCAGGTTCTATTTCGAAGTTCTCTCGTCCAGGAATAAATCCCTGGATGACCTGCAGTGCAATAAATACAAAGATGCAATAAACCCTTACCTTGTAAGGCGTCCAATCCTGAAAACACAGATGCACAATTTCAAGAGATAAAGATGTTAAATAACCACACAGGTTTAAATATAAATCACTTTCTTTATTCAATATTGTAATTAAGAAGATCAGAAGTTAAAATTATAACTGAATCATTATCAGGAAGCACAACGCTAAGTAACTGTGACAGTGACACTGGACTCAGGATCCCTACTAATATATTTGCTGCCACGGAAGTAATTCAATGATAATAATATGATCAACAATATAAATAAAGTGGCCCAGCAGCGTTTAAGTATATAATAAACAACATGATTTAGAGGTATGGTCTCAAAGCAATAGGAGAAAACTCGCACTCAGAGAAAAATTAGGACTGATAATTAAACAAGTTGAAATAATTTAGGAAATTTATGCTTCCTTGAGACAGGCGTAGATGCAGAGAGCAGTCAAACCTTACCTCCCCAGTCGGAGTTGCAGAAGGTTCGGAATCGGACATCTGCCTCATATCGCAGGGAATTTGGCTTCATAGTTGCATTCCGTACCATTCCAACTCGACCCGGCACATAGACCTCGGGCCCCATCGTACCTTCCTCGTCGCAGCTCTCTCAGCTAGACGTCGGGCTCTCCATCGATGTTCTTCGGCGATGTAGGCGTCTTCGGCTTTTCTCCCCATGCCCACAAGAGGCCAGAAGTCGACTTGGGGCCGACTCCCGCACTCCGTGGTGGGCAACATTGAAAAATGGTCCAGGCCGACCTGAGAGCGTCGACACTAGACAGGAAGAAAAAGCCACGAATACTCCTTGCAACAGCTTTTATGTATTCAGACGGATTCAGGCCCCAGACTCATTCGGACCTGGCCGAGAGCTTATTTACAGCTTTTAACCAATAGAAAACTTCACAGGCATAGCCTCGCCAGCCCAGAACGGGGTCTCAGAAATGAATATGCTGACACATCAGACCCTCGCCACAAGGTCTCAAATTCATCCAGAAGTTTCTCTCCAAATCTATTGTGCAGAAAAGTGCATGCCTTGCAATAATATTACCAGGCCTCGAGCAGAACCAAACATCTGCTCTGCCCGGGACAGAACCTTGAACATTAACGGTCATATAATAACGAAACTTCTCTCTGAATGCGGTTTTCACAGATTAATAAAATGGCTAAAAGCTTTCCTTTCAGTATAGAATATTTTGTATAATACATATTTCAAAGACAAGAGGGATAATTAAATCAGGGTTTAAAATAATGTAAAAATATAGAATCTTGATAATTAATATATAATTTGCGATTTTTACAAGGGTTTAGCGAGATTATGAAATCTCGTCACAACATACCTCCCCACCTCGAGGCAAAAAAATCTGACTAACAAGAGGATTTTTTTCATCACAGGATGTAGGCGCAAGTAGTTATTAGGTCCTTGAAGTCGTACGTACCTTCAAGAGAAATTTCAGCAAAAATTTAGAAGTGTACGTCTACACCAGAGTTCTCGGCACGAACACCATTCCATATGAGCGCATGTCGAAGAACCAGATCCAAAAGAAACCTAAAGTTGACTGCAATAGAGTCGAAAATCCTAATATCTACGAGCCCTTTACAAAAAGTTCACATTATGTGAATTCCAAATGTATTAAATTATGAATTCCAAAATTAAAATGTATATGTACAGAATATCCCTCAAGTCGACAGTAAATGTAAACAAATTAAAATTTAAGTGTAGAAAGTTTCCAAACAAATTTCCAATTTATAAGTTAAATTCTAAATTAAGTTCAATTCCAAAAACATTTTTTTATCTTGCTATAATATCTCAACCTAAGGACTTAATGCCAAAGTGTGGTCAGCAATTTTTCAGTTTATGCAGTTAGATCTTAATTTTTCCAATATCGTAAATACAAATTTCTCATGACCACAACCAATTTCTAGATCAATATAATTTTAAATTAGTAGCTATTGATATACATATATACTTTTCCAGTAGATGACATTATTTTTCATCAAAAGCTCTAATGCTGTAATGTAGTTAATAATTTGTAGATAATAATTTCCATGAAGTACCGTAATAAATAATTTCATTATATTACATAAATAAATAATATACAGATTAAAATAATAGAAAAGACCATACCAAAGAATTTGAAAAATATAAAATTTAGTAAACAAACCTGGTCCAGTGTCTCACAAACATCCACATTTTAGCATGAAGTGTCGATTTGACACGAATTCTTGGTAATTTCGAAAATAACATTGAGGATGACAATCAGCAAGGTATCGTATTCTTCTTATAAAGAGGCAATCAGTAAGGCAAAACAATGGCAACAGCAAGAGTATCTCTTACCCAGATACTTTAAAATATAACATTATTTCATGTAAAATATAATAGTATTCATGATTTTTTTTTATATTTCATATATATATATAAATTATCCAAAATATTTTTCTTTTCAAAATTGTATTCAATATATTCTATTTGTTATTTCAAATTTATCACTTCAAATCATTATCTCAAAAATGTAACATTTGTAATATACACAACTCAGTGATGTGTAAGTAATCATGAAATCATACATGTGGCAAAAGGGGGACAGTGGCCGAAAAACGCTTCACCAATTCAAATTATTGTACTAAATTGTTGTCTTTATTAACAGTAATTTTTGGCAGTAAAGTGGTTATAAAATTTGACTAGGTGACCAAAATCAACTCATATTTTTCGTAATTATTCCTTTATAATATTCAATATTATAAATTTTTCTTAAAGTTGTGACTCGAAATAAGCTGTGTAGACAAAATGCCTGTCGAATATATGTAAATATAAATATATGTGTGTATGTAGATAGCAATTATACTTTAAGAAGTTTCTTTTTTTTTTTTTTTCAATTTGCAAGTAATTCGCAATAAATTGTTAAGAAATCTCTGTTCTCAACATCCCTCAAGTAATCAAATAATATTTCCACCGAAATATAATAAACATAAAACATATAGTATGTACACAGAAATAATTGTGGTATTAAATGATTATCTTGTTTACTCCACACACCTCAGAACTTGCAAATAAATTTTAAACATCCCGAACCAAAAACCCAGATGTCATGGCATACTGGTATTTGCAATTTAGATGAAATTTAAAGTGTGTTTGCAGCCACACACCCACACCTACAAGATCAGAGTGCGGCCAACACTCAACACTTGCAGGGGGCAAAGAGTCCAAATAAGGCCGAAAGAAAGGATGTCCATGCTCTACACCAGACGTAACATCCATATAAACATTAATATTATATGCAATCAGTAATTGTCCACTTGAAATAAATTGTATATGTTTATAATATGGTCTCATTCTTTGAGAACCACAACAGTCACAGCGAAATTATCTCTTTAAGAAAATTGTCACCGTCTAGTCAAGCATTGTAAATAAAATTCTTGTAGTAAATAAATGTAAGTATAAATGTGCCTCGAAATTATATAGTGCTCTTCTGGCACGGCACGAACTTCATGTGTTATCATTTCACACCGTAAGTAAGTATCTCATATTTTTTTTTATGAAGTTCTCAATAAACTTGGCCACAGAAAATAAAATTAAATTTTGAAGAAATTTTTCGCCACTCCCCGACTCAAATCACCAAAGCCACAGATCAATATTTAAATTTGTAACATACAAATAATTTTCAACATGTTGCCAATAAATCACATTTCGTAAATAAATAAGTATCATTTCATAAATTTTCCCACAAATTCAATCCAATTTCATAAAATTGCCTTTTAAAAAATCAATGGATTTCTTTAAAAAAAATGTTGCCTTTCAAATATAAATAAAATAAGCTGATGTCAAGGAAGAATTTTAAATTGAGTTCAAAAAAAATCTTTTACTCAATGTTATTCAAATTTTGCACAATTTCTCAAATTCAGGAAATTATATTATATTATCGTGTGCAAATATTTCTGTGAAGTAACTTCAAAATAAAATTAATTGAAATCCAAAATATCCATTTTCTGTAATTATTAAAGTTTCCAAATAAATTCAAAGTATTTTTAAAATATGGATTTCACAAAGTGAATCAGAAAAATAAAATGTCCAAATATTATAAGAAAATTAAGTTTGTGGAATCCGTTTTAAAAATAAGTCTATCTTGTAAATAAAATCAGAGTTCAGTACTCTTTATTTAAATATTTCCACAATAAATATATGTAAATAAATCATCAAATTACTTGCCAATTGTAATTAAGTAATCGCGTGGAACAATTTTCTAATATTCTTATATGTATTCGTAATTAACACTAGAGTTCATTAACTCTAATAAGGGTTCCACGCTTACAAGTAAATCACTATGAAATTGAAATACACGTAAATAAATCATAAAAATTCAAATGTTTGTAAACACACTTTCGAAAAAAAAAATTCTTAAGTCGTAATAAAATAGTCCAATTGTGGATTTAATTTATAGAATTCAATTCTATGTACGTAATTATATTAGATAACGCTGACTCTATTTTCTTTTTTTTTTTTTTTTTTTTTTTTTATACCACAATGTAAACAAGTGTTTTCTAGACTCCAACATTCAATTGTATTTCATATTATTTATCGTAAGTACCAGGAGTAGCGAAAAATATTTTTAAATTTCGAAAGTGTCTCAATTATAAATATAAATAATTCCATTCCATATTTCAATTTCTTAAATTTTCAATTTCAAACTTCATATTTCAATTTCTCAAATTTCAAATTGTGTATTTAAATTGTATTACAAATCTTAAGTTTCATTACTTTATCTCTCTCTCTTCGTTAAAAGGTTAAAAAAAATAAATGTGCGTTATTAATCTCATCTCTCAATTTGTTAAGCTGCCATTACATAATTAATTCAGTTTCTCTTTCGGCGTTAAAATGTTGCAGAGAGATGTTCCTTATTCGATTGTAGGCGAGAATAAAGTTTCAATGTCAAATCAGCAGTCATGAATACAATCAATCAAACAAAAATAAAAGGAGAAAGATAGCTATTCATGAAGCACATGAGCGAGATAGGATTGGAAGATTCATAAACAAAACCGCAACAGAAATTAAGCGTTTATGAATTCGTCCAGGATCGAGGTCAACTTGCCTTTGTATTAATCAATTTGCGGTATCAACATTTTTCATTTCTCGCGGTTCTAATTGTGAAAGTCTATTGCATTTGATTGCGCAATTAACACGGAAATAAGATTCTCTTTTGTATCATGCCAGCCGGGCAAAAGAGCACAGCAAGCAGTATTTCAAATATATTTCACGATTCTTTTAAAAGCGTTCTGTTTTTTTTTTTTTTAATATTCCATTTCAGAGGGGGATTCTTTTTAAAATAAGGATATTTCTTATTTGAATATGGGATAACTGAGGCGAATATCATATAATTTGTTAATGACATAACATAAATAACCAGTAATGAAAATCAATGCCATAGTAAAGTTTTGTAGTTATAATAATGGCAGAACGTAAATAAATGTCATTTTCAAAATATCTCAATATAATGTATTTCAAAACATATTTCCATATTATTTCAATATTTTCTCCACGTTTTAATTCAACATTTTTAAATCAATGTTTTCAATTTCAATAATTTTTCTCCACATTTTAAAATTCAATAGTTTCAATTTTTTTTTTGTAATAATTTCACTTGCCAAACAGAAAGCAACCCATCCTCAATATTTTAAGTTATTAACGTGTTGGTCTAAACAGGGAATTGTGCAACTGTAGACCACACAAACTTACGAATTGAATTTTTGAGCAAGACATCATTCATTGCTACCGGAATAACATAGGCCTGGGTGCGACGGGAATTTTTACGAGGACATCATTCTACTCGCAAACCCTCGAAAATAGCAACTAATGAGGTATTTTCCTTCTCATAGTATTACGCTAGTTCGATGTGATATATGATATTAATGTGCATTCCAAACAAAAATAAATAAAAGTAAACTGTTTGAATACAAAAATAGTAAATAGGCAAGGAATCAAAAATATATGTATGATATATACAATTGGAGAATGGAGAAATCATTTAAATCATTTTCAATCATCCTGAGGCACACATAAATAAATTTCAATCAAAACAATCTCTCAGAGAATTAAATAAATAATCAAGCGCTCAGTCCCATTCAAACACATGTTTTCAATTTCATGAATTCAATTTTTGACTTTTTTCTTTTTTTAAAATATTATCGTAAGTTGTGGAAACAGTTTTCAATAATTTTCACTTTCTCATGTTTATTGTCTATACTTTATACAATTGTTCCACCAAATCATTCAAAGTCAAATCAAAATATAATCAACCCCATTTTACAATTTTACTGCTCTTCCCCGCTTTTATGAAATGATACCGCACATAAATTCTTTTAAATAATACACACATATTTCATATAATTCGACTCTGTGTGTTTTTGAACTTAATATCATATAGATATACACAGATATTTATACACATGTTTTATAAATTTCACATTATATTTCATCCTGTCAAAATTCACTTACTTCGAATTTTTCATGCAATGTATAGTATATTTCATATATATAACTATAATAATATGAACAGATATATATATATATATATATATATATATATATATTTCCTTTCTTTTCTGCAATACACATTTTTTTATTCAATATACACTTTCATTCAAAATTACTCTTGTGTACGTAATTAATTCTTATATATATACATATATATATTTAATTTACCATAAACAGTATAAGACATCGTACAAATTTTCTCCTCCATTGAAATAAACATTTCATCATTTTTGTACGTAATTTTCTTAATCATTATGTAAAATGTGAATTATCTGTTTAAAATCTTGATGGGACCAACAGTTAATTTAATACTATTTTATATTTATTCATTGAAATCACGAGATTATAATTTTGGTCCATCAAGCCTTTGAGTCTGTCTGTCATCCAGAACTCAAAAATTTCGTTGCGTGCTTTCTTTAGCTACACAAAACATAAAATTTCTCGATGTTATTTTATAAGGACACAATCGGTAATTATTTGTCATAGTCGAGAGTCACAGTCGGGTATATTCATAAATAAGGGTGCATTCTCATTTAAATTTAAGCATTTCCATAGTTTAATGTATATATGTATTCAAATAAATACAAGTTCTCAAATCTCAAGTATATTAAAATTCTAGCATTTCTATATATAAATTTCCAAGTAAACAAGTAATCGTTGAAAAAAAGTATTCACATTTTAAATATTTTCAATTAATTTCAAGGATTTGAGCATTTTCAATGAACATTTCATTAGAATAGAATTTCCGAAAATAAGCCCCTATTTCCGGGCGAGATTCAATCTTTTAAAACTAACCGACATTCTTTGAGATGCAGATTCTGCCACCCCAATTTATTGGGTAAAATGCTCTAGGAGCATGTCAAAATTATTATATGGTCAGAAAAATCTCCAAACTTGAAATCCATACGAAAATCCCTAACCGAAAACAAGAGATATTCTCATATATCTCCAAAAATGAAATTCTCTTTCAAACAGGCTGTCGCCTAAGTTTCACTGTAGATTAATTTAAAATTGTTAAATTTCCAATATATATACATGTTTATATCTTCAACAAATAATATCTCTATTTATAAAATCATTAAACAACATTATTTCTCAAATCTCAATTTCTTGTAAAATCTTTAAACTTTTAAATATAATTATAGCAATTTCTTGTAATTTTATGCAACCCTTACTCATAAAAATTTGTCATAATATTGGTTCCTTGATCTTAAATTGTGCAATATTTTGCATCACAATTTCAATTCTGTCTATATGCCACTACTCCATACAACTACACCTGCATAAAATTTTCTATAATAAATGAACAATAAATATATCTCTGAAATTATGAGTGCGGTTTCCAAATCAATCAGAATTTCAATTTAAATAGACCATACCAACATAAGTCACTGTGTCCAGTGCACAAAATATAAAAATTTAAATAAATCACATGTACGAATTTTAAAATTTCAAATTTTGCAGCAGGTGCTCAAGAGACGTGGTCACGAAGCACCAATTGTCACGCAGGAAAAATAGGGTGGCACGCACCCATAAAAGTTAAAACCCAGGTTCTATTTCGAAGTTCTCTCGTCCAGGAATAAATCCCTGGATGACCTGCAGTGCAATAAATACAAAGATGCAATAAACCCTTACCTTGTAAGGCGTCCAATCCTGAAAACACAGATGCACAATTTCAAGAGATAAAGATGTTAAATAACCACACAGGTTTAAATATAAATCACTTTCTTTATTCAATATTGTAATTAAGAAGATCAGAAGTTAAAATTATAACTGAATCATTATCAGGAAGCACAACGCTAAGTAACTGTGACAGTGACACTGGACTCAGGATCCCTACTAATATATTTGCTGCCACGGAAGTAATTCAATGATAATAATATGATCAACAATATAAATAAAGTGGCCCAGCAGCGTTTAAGTATATAATAAACAACATGATTTAGAGGTATGGTCTCAAAGCAATAGGAGAAAACTCGCACTCAGAGAAAAATTAGGACTGATAATTAAACAAGTTGAAATAATTTAGGAAATTTATGCTTCCTTGAGACAGGCGTAGATGCAGAGAGCAGTCAAACCTTACCTCCCCAGTCGGAGTTGCAGAAGGTTCGGAATCGGACATCTGCCTCATATCGCAGGGAATTTGGCTTCATAGTTGCATTCCGTACCATTCCAACTCGACCCGGCACATAGACCTCGGGCCCCATCGTACCTTCCTCGTCGCAGCTCTCTCAGCTAGACGTCGGGCTCTCCATCGATGTTCTTCGGCGATGTAGGCGTCTTCGGCTTTTCTCCCCATGCCCACAAGAGGCCAGAAGTCGACTTGGGGCCGACTCCCGCACTCCGTGGTGGGCAACATTGAAAAATGGTCCAGGCCGACCTGAGAGCGTCGACACTAGACAGGAAGAAAAAGCCACGAATACTCCTTGCAACAGCTTTTATGTATTCAGACGGATTCAGGCCCCAGACTCATTCGGACCTGGCCGAGAGCTTATTTACAGCTTTTAACCAATAGAAAACTTCACAGGCATAGCCTCGCCAGCCCAGAACGGGGTCTCAGAAATGAATATGCTGACACATCAGACCCTCGCCACAAGGTCTCAAATTCATCCAGAAGTTTCTCTCCAAATCTATTGTGCAGAAAAGTGCATGCCTTGCAATAATATTACCAGGCCTCGAGCAGAACCAAACATCTGCTCTGCCCGGGACAGAACCTTGAACATTAACGGTCATATAATAACGAAACTTCTCTCTGAATGCGGTTTTCACAGATTAATAAAATGGCTAAAAGCTTTCCTTTCAGTATAGAATATTTTGTATAATACATATTTCAAAGACAAGAGGGATAATTAAATCAGGGTTTAAAATAATGTAAAAATATAGAATCTTGATAATTAATATATAATTTGCGATTTTTACAAGGGTTTAGCGAGATTATGAAATCTCGTCACAACAACTTCATCCAGAAATGGGCATCGATACCGGAGTGGATTCGGGACATTCTCGATCGGTTTATTGAAGTAGGTTGGGTCATCAAGATAAGACATGCCATCTATAGCACGTAATGCGGATAAAATTCCTGGGTATATGGAAAGAATGTGATTCTATTACTTTTCAAGGGAAGAACATTGGATTGTGCATCATGGAAAAGATTTGAAGGCGAATTTTTCTGAATATTTAAACCACTTATTGTGTGGATATCCGAGTTCGAAATGTGTAATGTCCTGTGATATGAAGATCTCTTTTCCCAATAGCATAGTATACCAGAGCATGCGCTTCGACTTTCGCTGCTGTATATATTGCATAAGCAAAGTACTGAAACGAGCAAAGTACTGAAACAAAGAATTGAATCGAGAGTTCCACGGTAAGGGAGATCAAATATATATATATATATATATATATATATATATATATATATATATATATATATATATATATATATATATATATATATATATATATATATATACATACATACATGTATATATATATATATATACATACATACATGTATATATATATATATATACATACATACATGTATATATATATATATATATATATATTTACACATATATATATATATATATATATATATATGTACATATATATATATATATATATATATATATATATATATATATATATATATATATATATATATATATATAACATTATTTTATATTCTTTACATTTATATAACGTTACATATCATAATGCTAAATAAAAGATAATATAAATTACATAAATATATGTATCATATAAAATATATAAAAGAATATCATGCAAATAATACAAAGGGATATCATAATAAGAAATATTATGGATCTATCATCTAAAATTTTCTTGTAAGCCCTTTTTTCTCTGGATAGGCATATAATAAATGTGAGCCATTTTGTGCCAATTTTTTGTGTAATAGATAATAAAAGAGTAGAAACTGTCATCCATTTCTCTTCCAAAAATCGGCTGCAATAAAGTTCTAAAAAATAAAATGAATTGGTTTCAGTCAAACAGGAAATGGCTGTATAATTCATGTATGAAAGAATCTATTGTCATTTATTGGAATGTTGCATATATATATTTTTAGCAAAGATATGAAACATAGTTGGTGAATAAATCACTAGAGTAAATGAGGATATAGAAATGATGCATTTGAAGGTATAGAAATTGAATGTGAGCAGTGACGTCACCAAAGAACATTTCTGAGGGGACGCGGTTGGTAACCATATATTTTGTATTCTATTTTTCCATATCTCATTTTTTAGAAATTCAATAGGCTCGATAGGTGTGGGGAGGGATGTTATAAAAAAAAATCCCTATCCCTTGGCAACACCACTGAATGCGAGCAGCACATGACATTCCCTGCAGACTTAAATTGTTTTTTTCTTTCCATTGTTTTTTATATCCATCGAAATTATGCATATTTGTTCTATCACTTAAAACCTTGCATAATAAAAGAAGATTCCTGTCTCTATATGTGTGTGTGTCATCTGCAGCAGAAAATCAAAGTTTTTGACATTAGCGAAATTCGGTATATAAGTTCCAGAAAAACACGGCTCACAATTGATTCTTAAAATTAGAATTATTTTATACAAGCATGAATATTTAAAGCCAAAATTGGACGAATATTTGACATTTAAAATTAAATTATCGAGCAGACGATTTTGCTCGAATGCGAGCTCTTTCCTTTTCAAGTGTTTGTTCTACAAACGACCGCAGTTATTTGTAGAGACAGTAAAACATTTGCTTAGAGAACGAAGTAGAATTAATTTATCGGTTCTATATCTTTGCGAATTTACAGGATATAGGCCTAAATTTTCATATTATATTGTCATTATGCGCATTGTTCTAAAAACTGACAGTATTGTTCTAAAAATTATCGGTGAGATATGTCATTTATTTTTATTTTTTAATTTTACCGTTTCATCTACGGTTTGATATAACACATTCCCCGTTTGTCCGATTAACATGCAAATTTCACTGCCATACTTGCACCATTTTCTTTACTTTTCCAATAAAGCCCGCTCGTGCGCTAATTAGTCATTCTTCTGGTTTAATTTGTTTCCTTCTAAATTACCGCACTTATTTAGAAAGTATTTCACCAGTACATTTTGTTTCTATTATACTCATTTAATGGCCTACTGTCCCTCTGTGCAGGCGCATATTAACAAAGCCGAGTTGAAGATGAAGCTCTGTACTTTCGCACATCTGACCAAAGACGGGATATTTTTATTTCTTTGCTATTTTAAGTATTTTCAGATTGCGTGTTTAGAACGTATAAAAGAAGCTTATTTAGGGCGTATTGCACTCGCATCGTATAATTGACATGGTTGCACATGGACGGAAAAGGGAACACGGAAAGGAATTTAGTTCAGAACATGGGATTTGAAAATTATGTGGTGTTATCCATATCGGCACTATTTATTCAGACGGCTCTTACGTAGGATCTGGACAACAGCGGGTTATTCTTTCTAGCAAAACATCAAATAGATACTTAATATTTCAGAACGCTTTGTTGCAGATTTGTAGAACTATTTTTATTCAATTTTTTTCCTATAAAACGTTATTTATAAAACAAATGTTTAATGATAAATAACTGTATCACAACATAAAATGCTGTGGAAATTACGTATAGTAAGCAAATATACGTTTCGAAAATGCTTAGATCTCTTTCTTCAGTACGAAGAAGCCTAGGAGTTAAATCTACGCAAGAGCTTGACCATTTCGATCTAGCGACAATATGGCTGAACCCCAAAACCCTGCATAGTCGCGTCACCTAATGTGGCAAGTGTAAAACGAGAAGTAATAAATAACTTTAATAAATTCGGCGTGCAATTTAGAAAAAGCATGAGGCAAAGAAAATAATATTTGCTGTATCAAATAACTCGTGAAATAACAGTTTTATTTTTTTATTAATATAAAAGTTTAAATTTCGATTTTCTAAATGTTAATTTATCTCAGGAATTTTCCAGCTATATCTCAGAGAGAAATATACCTACAAAATAATTTTTGTTTTAAAACCTTCAAGTTAATGGCATAATAGCAACGATGTAATAAAATGCTTCTGAAATATTTTTACTTTAATTTGGAAAACATTTTAAAAGTAAGTTGTCAGAAATTTAAAATGGTAACAAACCGGAATACTCATTTAAGTATTTTTGAACCTCAAGATATAAAATTTCGTTTGAGAAACAAAACATATGTGCTGTCCGTATCGTTTATCTTAAATTCTATGCATATTCATTTGGTTTTACCTTTTATTATTTCAGTGTTTCATATTATCAGATACTATTGGCTATTTCTTATTACATTTTTATTACTTATACACTCTTTTGCAAAAAAGAAAAAAAAAACAAGAAAGTTCAATCATGCATAAAGCATTGATTATGAAACACTTTCCAACTTCAATGCAATTTTATTTAGACATCTCTAAAATGCGATATATTCCTCGGTAATATTTTAAAAATTATCATATTACTACATTAATTTATTATATATGAAAACTTAAAACTTCATCGAAAAAAGGCTTAAAATTTCATCGAGGCTAATGAATCCATTGTCACTTGATTATCTTAACTAATCGGTTTTGTGCTTTATCCCTTTATACAGATTTAACATTATTTAAGCTAATTCTGCCTGGCAATATATTATAAATATTAAACTTAGCAGAGTATACTTGTGGAAGGTTTTCCATGAACATTTAGTAAAAGATATTATAATTTAAATATTTTTTAAATAATTTTGAAATACATCATTTGAATTATTTATCATTTAGGCTAACGAATCCATTGTCATTTGATTATCTTAACTAATCGGTTTTGTGCTTTATCCTTTATATAGATTTAACGTTATTTAAGCTAATTCTGCCTGTCAATATATTATAGATATCAAAATTAGCAGAGGATACTTGTGGAAGGTTTTTCATGAACATTTAGTAAAACATAATTATGTTTAAAAAAAATCTAAAATAACAAAATTAGGCTATAAATTTTAAATATCGCGTTTTCGTTTCAGGGATGGTGAGCTGGAAACAGAAGAACCACCAGAAAAAGAACCAGAAAAATGCTCACTCTGTCGTGTTTCACCAAAAGAAGGCTCTTGTGTGGAGTGCGGGGCCCTCTGCTGCAGAAAGTGTTCTAAAGCTATACCATCTGGAAAAGTAAGTTGCATGAATATTTACTTATATGCCTTGTCCTCAATACTCAAGACATGCAGGCTTTGAAAGAAACTATTATTCGATTCGATTTCACATATCGATAAGGACTCTCCCCAAGTGACTCTTGCAAAATCTCCTGATTCACGCAGCTGGAGTCAACTTGGTTGATATGCAGTCATGTACTATTTGTTGTGGAAAACATTTTATGGAATGCAGCAGGCGGGTAGCACATAGCAGTGGTGTACCGTGAAACTTTTCACAAGGAGTGCAAAATATAAAAAAAATATATACTAGCCACTTTTGGCGAGCAATCCGATTGTTTTTTAAGAAAGCACTGGATTATCTTTTTTATTCTATTTACCCAGATCGTCCGACCTATCCAAAGTCGTAAGATATGTTTAAATGACCAGGAAAGCGCCACCCAATTTAGACCTAAGCCCAATGGAGGTGGTACTCTACCATTCTTCCCTTAAATCATCACCTCTCAGATGGACTTTCGCATCTATAGATTTATCATGTTCATCCGCGTAGTTTTGTACGCTTCGAGAATCGAACACGGAACAGGACCGTCCATAGGGAGAGGAGAGACATAACTTTTTTGGGGAGAGGGAGGGGGTCGTCCTACAAAGTAGACCCGGATCCCCACTATTTTTTTAGGGAGAAGATAAGAAAAATTGAATGAAAACAAATAGGAGAAAATCAAATATGTGTGGTGGCCCATGATAAATGATTTCAGGGTCCACAATTTGTTTGGACTGCTCTGAAAGAAATTACCATTCCCGCGCCTTAACCATTATGGCTAATTAAACCCCCTAAGTTAATATAAGTAGGCTGTGTGACTTACTGTCCACATGGTGGTCGTATAGTAGCTGTGGTCTACGTAATCCGACTGTGCTCGCTCGAGAGCAACACCTTACAAACCGTGTTATGTAGTAAATTTATTTCCCTATATATGCAGCTGGAAAAGATTCATGTTTACAAAACCTTTTCTCCTGCATCAAAGAAGAGAGAAAAAATACTACATAATGCGTTACTATGGCTAGTGACATCAAGGATGGCAAGAGTTTGTGAAGGATGTAATGGTGGAAACAGTCACCGTGGTAATTGCTCTTTCAAACTTTTAAAAATTACTACAAATCATTTAATGTACTAGATACATTTTTAATAAGTATCAATTCAAGCATTTTGATCCTGGTCAAATTTTATGATCGAACCGTGAGTAATTTCGTCGATATCAAACTTCAAAATCAATTATGTCTTCAAACCCCGAAAACATACATTTTTTCTTGAAACATGTTAGAGTAAAATATTCACCACAAATCGGAAAATCGTGTTATAGATTATGTTTAAGACTCATTTTAAAATCAGTTATTTTGATTGGACGTGCAAAATTGAACGTGCAATAATTTTTTTGATCACTACGAACAGATGTCGACATTGGAAAAATAGTCTAAAATGCTGCTTAATTATCAAATAACTAATCATCTTAATTTAAAATAATTGCCCGAAGTGCTTTAGAACTTGTCTGAATGTATATCTATATAAAATTACATAGGTGTTCGTTATGTGGTGTTTCTACTACGGCGCTAACAGACACACATACATACAGTGACGCTGATAACGGATGATTTAATATCAGTAATTAATAATTTTTAATAAAACTTGATATTTTATAAGAGTTTATAAATACCGGTCATCTCTAGTAACTGCTCTACACTCTTTGGGTAAGCTAGATGGTCTGAATAATAAATATATAATGAATGAAAATTGATAGTAATTGATAAATTAAGTTATTTTGTGATAATTAAGATTGATTAATAAAATAAAGATTAATCAAAATTATCAGCAATAATGAAGCCCATAAAGGGCTCCTGCAAACAAATTCGAAGCCGATTCTTAAATTTATATTTAAAGCATTTTTGCTTTTTTTGTGAGATTTTCATTATCTTATATGCAAAATAAATGTGCAAATCAAAACCTTTATTCTACTGATAGTGGTATAAGATGTTTTTTATTTGGTATATTTAAGAATAAAGTAGAAGAGGTGGGGAGGTTTGATACATTTTTTATCAATGTTTTATTTTAATGTAAAATTTATATGAATAATATTTATTGTCCACATTATAAAGCGTATAATAAAATAGATAACAACATAAAATGCACCTAAAAAAATAAGGTAAGCAAACGTATGTTTTGGATATTTTTAGATTTGATTCTTCAGTGCAAACAAGTTGGAAATTGGACTTTTAATTGAAACAAGACTAATCATAATGTGCTCTAGTTTATTATTGATCATGCGCAAGGTCGCGTTCTATTCTTCTAAAATGTACTTTTATATTTATGAAATATTTGCTTCCAATGAATTAAGATTCTTAGTTTGTAAGCTATAGAAATTACATTGACCAACTGCTAACCTTCCCAATAGGGATAATTGATACATGTATTGGGGTGGTTTCATACGTTTTGAATTAAAATAAAATAGAATAAAAGAAGTAAACCTACAATGTATGAATTTCAAACCAAAGGCATTCGGTTCAGTTCTACATTGATAGAAAAAAAAATGTTTAAAATGTGAAATAAAAATGTGATAATTGTAAAAATTAATTATCTGACAAATCAGCCTCTAATATGACGGCCTATATACAAGATGTTTCACAAAGGACTCCCTGACTTTGAAATGAAATAACTTGGTAACGGTACAAAATAAACTTGGTACAAAATAAACGGTACAAAATAAACTTGGAAACTGTACAAACGGTACAATGATATAAAAGTTTCAAAATTAGTTATAAATGTTGTTGACAGATGGCGCTGTACGCTGTAGTCGCAGTACGGAGTCCAAGAAATAGGCTATAAATAGTTGTAAGGCTGTCCTTGCTTTAAAACTCTTTATAGGGATTTTATTTTGACTATGCTATTATTTTATTTTGACTTTATTTTGACTCTTAATAGGGATCCGTACTGCAATTACAGTTTTTGTGTTAGTTGCAAATGTTTATCTGTCAGCAACATTTGCAACTAACTTTGAAACTTTTGTATCAGATTTTTACGGCTTTCCCAATAAACATATCACTTGTTTCAGTCTTCTATCGATCCCCGTTTCTGGGTTATTTCATTTCGAAGTCAGGGAGTCCTTTATGAAACGCCCTGTAGAAAGTGGGTTTGTGAAGTTTGCAAAGTCCACTTTGACAATAAGAACTTGCAATTTCGTCCCATTAGCTCAGCGGTAGAGTGTTGTCTAGCCAGTTTAAAAATCCTGGGTTCGATTCCCGGTTGGGCAAGCAAGGTTCTTTACAATGGCACCCGATCAAATCAAATCTGTTAGTGCAAAGATGTCGGAGGTCAGAAAGTGACCCTAGTATGACTAGTAAGGATTCAGTGGTCTCTGGGACATTAAGCGCCAATTTCAAACCGAGAGCATAAAAACCACTCAGGTTGTTAACTTAGAGGATAAAAATAGCGTCAGGAGGCTATCTGCGGTAAAAATAACAGGAGGTGACCAGTCAGGAAGTGTCAGTTGCATGCCAGCCTGATATTAGAGACTGGAACATACAGTGTCTGCAGAGTCCACTTCAATGATAAGAGCTTGCAATTTTGTCCGAGTAGCTCAACGGTAAAGTGTCAGCTGGCCAGTTCCAATATCCAGGGTGCAATTTCCGGTTAGAGCAACAAGGCTCTTTACAATGGCGCAAGATAAAATCAACCCTGCAGATTAGTGCAAAGATGTCGGTGGTGTAAAAGTGAGCCTAGTACGATTCGTACGGATTCAGTGGACTCGGGAAAATTGAGTACCGATTTCAAATTCTGAGGATATCGACCACGCAGGGTACTAACGTGGGTAATAATAGTAGTAGCAGGAGGCTAAACTAAGTTAAAAATAGCAGAAGGTGGTCAGTCGATTGGCAGTTGCCCGCCAATCGGACATTAGAAGATGGAGAATGCAGAGCCCATGAGTCCATTTTAACGATAAGATCTTGTCGTTAGATAAGATAAGATCGTGATAGATAACGATAAGATCTTGTCCATTTTAACGATAAGATACAGTCGCTCAACGGTAGAGCATCGGCTGCCCAGTTCGGGAATCCAGGGTTCGATTCCCGGTTGGAGCAGCAAGGTTCTTTACAAGTCCACTTTGTCAATAAGAGCTTGAAATTTAGTCCCAGAAGTTTAACGGGCGCTGGTTGGCCAGTTCTAATATTTAGGGTTCAATTCCCGGTTGGGGCAGAAAGGTTATTTACAAGTTATCCTTTTTTTATTATAAATAATAGAGTACTATTTGCTTTCTAAATCTCCAACTTCAAGATACAGTAAGCATCCAATAATCCGGCAGGTTAGGGTCTTTAGCGGTGCCGGATCAAAGGAAGTCAAACTAAAATAGGTTGATTGGGAAAATTAATTTAAAGCGAAATAATGAACAATAAATGTGATAATTTTGCCCAAAAGACTATACAAAATAGATTACACTGTACAGAAAGGGAAAAACTATTTATAAATCATAAGCTAAGCTTCAACGAACAGAAATCAATATATAAAATTATTTTGTTTATTACATTACATATACCTTAGCTTAGTTGAACGGATCCGAAGGACTTTCGAGAAGCATGCCGTTCCACCGAACGTTTCGAACTATTGGGTACCGGATTAACATAAATTTACTGTATTTGCAATTCGGACGAATATATTCTCTCGCCTTTAAAGGTAAGAAAAAATATTAACAGCTATCGTTGATATACTGCAACACTTATCTTAATCAACATTGGAGTAAAACACGACATTTACTGCTTGGAAAAAGTTATCTCAAATTTCCAAAATCCAAAATAGCGATTTATATCGAAACATACATCAAGGTATTTTATTGTCTTGTTTACTGCAAAATCCTTCCCAGATTTCAACACACAGTGTCGATGGATAAAGAAGAAACATAACATACAACAAAAATACCGAACTTTAATCTCATTTCGGTGGGGAGCTCAATACGTTACTCTAAAATTGCACTTTTCTTTGGAGGCGGCATTATCCCGATAAAGATGAAAACGAAATGTTCGTAGGAAATTCAAGCCCAGCGAGAATGGGAAAATATATCCAGAACGTCAACAATCCATTTATTCTTTTGACATTTTTCAAAGCGAAATGTGGGCGGTTGCACTACTTACTCCTTATAGTATAATGTATAAGGAAAATATTGTGACAGGGTCGAAAATTCGAATTCGAGTTTTCGACGAGAAAAGCACTTTTCAAGCATCCCTAATCACCAATCGAATATTTTTGAGGCGATATCTGTCTCTCTGTGTGTGTGTGTCAATGAGCCTCTGGAGACGATATCTCACGAACGAATGGAGCGATTCGAATGAAATTTGGTATAAAAATCACAATTCATCAATACTGGAAGTCAATAATGGAAATACTGGAAACTGCATGAAACATTCTCGAGATATCTCACATATTACAAATAAATTTATCAAAAATCACAGAAATTAAAAAAATTTATAAATTAACTGTTAAGAAACATGTTCACTTTTCATATGTAATATCATGCGATAAATTGGGTGACATCATTCTCGTGGATCTAGCTCGTTCCATTCATGAGAAATGTTACTTTGAGTAATAATTTTGTATTTGAACGCCAATAGTCATGTATTTGCTATAAGAATAACTTATTTCTCCATCCATAACGCTTGGCAAGATTTTGGCGACGAATTTGGTTGAATGTTGCCAACTTGGCGACTTTTTAATTTTTGAACTTAACGAAAATCTTGCCAAATGGATGAAAATAACGCTAAATTAATTAAAGTGATGACTAATTGACGAAAATTTAATATCTTGGAAAGAATATAAGTATCTACTATTTGAATACCGTATTTTTTTTACTGTAAAAGTAGTAAATTCATTGCATTGTATAAGGAAAGTTATGTACTGCCTACATCAGATTTTTATTAAGGCATATAATACTCGGAAAAAGTTTGTAATATAGAAATAACTTAATACATGGACTAAATGCTTGGGACAAATTATGCAAAAACACTCATTGTGCAGTTTTTTCAAAATAAATATCTTATATTAAAAGCCACCAATGAAAAATGTTCAATGGTGGCTTTTAATATAAGAAATAGTCAAATGTATGCAGTATAAGGGTATATTGGCTTTATTGCCATCCGCCAGAGGACATATTTTTACAGTCGCAGTTAGTGAGAGTAGAATCAAATATACATGTTTATTCCTTCTTTATTTCTATCCAGACTGTGTGACCTATATGGACGTGTAAGGTATCTGTTTGAGTGACCGTAAATGCCATTCAATTTAGCTTGGAACACAATGGGGGGGGGGGGTAGCTGCACATAGGAATCGTACTATTCATTTCCCAAATCATCACCTAATTGGATAGACTTTTGGATGTTCAGATTTATCTTCAAATTTATCTTCAGATTTATCCACACCCTGCGTAAATATGGGAATGATTTTAAGCGACGTCGATGTTCGAACTCTAGACTACCGCGACATTTTACCTTCGCTTTTAACACCCGTGACAGGAAAAAAAAACATATTTCCCAATACAATCGATTTTATCCTTGTTGGTCTCTGGTCTTCACCATAGTGCCTCTGTTTGAGTCTTCATAAGCTCTTCCGTAGCACCACGTCACACGGCCAGTATCAAAGAAAAATATGCCGTCCCATGAAAGCATCCTAGCCTATTTTTACTATTTCTCCTGCTGGCTCCCAACCCGAAACAGAACCCTGCACCGAATCCCATTCTATTTGGTTACCTTATCTATCGTTAGGGATGAAATAAGCTTATATATCTAAATGTAAAGCATATAGCTATATAAGATTGGAAAAGTTAGCATTTTGAGACTATAATCACAGTCAGTCCTTATAAACTTACTCTAAAATGTAAAATTAATATATCAAACGTTAGTAATACTTGACTAAAATTTTACTGTTCAAAATGGATGGATTAAATTCAAATAAACCAATTCCTAGAATTTAAACTTAAAATTATATTAATGTTTCATCATATTTCAATAAAAAAAATCAATCTGATGCGGGAACTACCTGACTCTCTCCATACAGACTAAAAATAATTTTCTTTTTATTTCTTTAATAATTCATTAAATTGATTTTTATAGCAAAAATAACACTGCATGTGCATTTTTATTCAATTTTTACTTTCCCTGCAATACATGGTAATCTATAGGGAAAGTATTGGAATCATACTAGAAATCCACGAATCTACACGTTTGGGGACTTCTGGAATATGAAAGAAACATTTTTAGCTTGACGTCTGTGTGTCTGTCTGCCCGTTTGTGCGTCTGTCTGTGAAATGTATGTATCCAGTCTAACTGAAACTCTAATGGACCGAATTCCATAAAATTTAGTAGGTGTGTCACTTGTGGGTGATCCTGATGCTGATTAGATTTTGGTATAATTCGGGATAAAATAACCTGCTTTTTTTTGCGAAATAGCCAGTAAAAATCGCATGCATCCAAGCTATCTAAAAAAACAAATCGGTCAAATTTCACAAAATTTACTAGATATGCCACTTATAAGTTATCTTCGTGTGCTGATTACATTTTGGTACGATTCGGAAATAAAGCATCTGTCTTTTTGGGGGGAGAGGGTCCGCAAAAATCGTAAAATATAAAAATAAAAGACTACGTATGTGTGCTCAAATATATAAATTAAATGCTTATTTTATACGTATTTTTTGACGATGTAAGGAATAAGATCAACCCCGTTACTCTAGGACTAGTCGTTCTCGAGATATTTTAGCATTTTCGCATTTTCGCTACGCCACCTTTGAAAATAAGTCCAGTTACCAAAACGAAAATTGAATTAAAAGTGCAAATTCAGTGTAATTTAAAATAATTATTGCTGTTATTTTGTGCAATTAAACGCTTTAATAAATTATTAAACGAATAAAGAGATCGTGAATATGAGTCTGCTGGGAAATTCATGTGCTGCCCACATCAAATTTTTGTTTTTATTTGGTTACTGGCCATTTTTTTTAAAAGCTGTGTAACAAAAATCCGAAAAAATTAAAATATCTCGAGAACGGTTCCGAGAGTAATGGGGTTGATCTTATTCTTTTCCTCGTCAAAAATTACGTATAAAGCAAGCATTTAATTGATAGATTTGAGCATAGATAGTCTTTTATTTTAGATTTTGGCGATTTCTGCGATTCGTAAAGGAAAAAAAAGTGGGTTTTCTTTTCCGAATCGTACTAAAATCTAATCAACACTAGAGTATCCAACAAGTGACTTATTTACAAAATTTTGGTCAATTAGTGTTTTAGTTAAAGTGGATACATAAGATTTCTGTGGACCATTTCGGAAAAAACTCCGGGTTCTTTTATCCCGAAATGTACCAAAATCTAATCAGCACGCACCAGTGTCACACATACATAACTTATCTATCAAATTTTATGAAATTTGGCTCATTAGTTTTTGAGTTAGAGTGGTTATATGCATTGCACAGACAGATATACATGCAGACAAACACGCAGGTGCACACACACACACACACGCACGCACGCACGCACGCGCACACACACACACACACACACACACACACACACACACACTCAGAGACGTCACGCTAAAAATAGTTTTTCGTATTCTAGATGTCTCAAATTGTGTTGATCCGTTGAAAACTCGAGTTGCGATTTTCGACACGATTCTAATACTTTTTCTGTGCATTACCATGTTTTTCAGAGAAAGTAATATTTTAAAGTAATATTCAGAAATAATTTTGTTGCTATTGAAACCACCTAAGTCAATGTACGAACTATGGGCGTTAAAAAAACAAAACTGAGTAAATAGCGGATTACAGTTTCAAAAGACTATTCATGTTAGCCTTACCCGAGATACAGTTTGCTTTAAAATCCATCACATATTTCATGAAAGTCAGCGGATAAAAATCTAATATACCACACAAAATATCAAACCGTAATCTCATTTTAGGGAAGGTGCAATATGTCCCCCCCCCCCTCCCACGAAATTGCAGTTTCCTTTCGAGCTGGCCGAAACATTTCCCCCGATAAAAGCAAAAAAATTAAAGAGTTCGCAGAAAATTCAAGTCCGACATAAAATGAAAATACATCTAGAACATCAGCAACCCATTTATTATAACATTTTTCTGAGGTAGAGTGCAGATGACTGTTTATTACGGTGTATAAAATTGAGATAGAGCGTGCTATATAAATGAAGTAATAAATAGGCTTAAATGTAGGTTGGAAAGAAATTGAGATAATAAAACTTCAATATTCAATATGATATTAAAAGCAAGGAATCTTATCATTTGTCGTTGTTTAAATAAAAGTCTAACAGATGAATACCAAGAAAACATTATGTATAATATCTTATAACTTTATAAGATAAATCATTTTTGATATCTCATATATAAGTTTTTGATTTGAATGTTAAAAAAGAAACCGTTAATAACTAAATTCTTCACAAAAAATATTCTTTAATTAAAGGAAGACCAATCATGCTTAAAGCATTGATTATGAAACACTGTCAAATTGAGATGCAATTTTATTTGAAAACAATAGATGCAATTGAGATGCAATTTTATTTATTACTTCTAAAATGCAATACATTCAGAAAGCTGATATTTTTAACACTTTACAACATAGTTGAAAGTGTTTATGACTTTGTTCATTCTGTCAGTCTGTCTGTCTGTCTGTCCGTTATTAACACTTTACAACATAGTTGAAAGTGTTTATAACTTTGTTCCTTCTGTCTGTCTGTCTGTTTGTCCGCTAGCACGATAACTGCCGTAAAAATGGCTTTATCAAAATGAAATTTTAGTATGTTTTTCAGACGGTCTGTGGGACCTATGGGAATATAAATGAATAATATCACCAATTAGTTTTTTATTGAACCCGGGTTGAAATAATGAAATGCATTGAACCCTATGGGACCTAATGATTCAAGCATTTTTTAAGCGAATTTAAAATTCACAAATTGCTTCGAAAATTTTTGGAAATATTCAAGTTATCCCATAAAATATATAAAAAAAATTTCAGTAAAATATGTTAGATAGTTTTTTAAATAAAAATTATCTAATATAGGGAGAAAAACAAATTCAATTAAATTCTGACTCTCGTTATATCCTCCAGAAAGAAAAAAGAGATATATTATATAATAAATATTATTCCAAGAGTTTAATTATTTTATATATGAGAAAGATTTCAAATTTAAAATAAATATGGTAGATACCAATTTTTTAAATAAAATAAATGTTATAGTATTGTGATGATTGAAACGATTGGAAAAATATTTATGAATGAAATGCTGCTTTTATATAGAGGCGATTTATATTTCGATGACGTCATTTGAATAAAGTTCATTTGTTTTCGATGAAGTTTTGAAATATAATAAATTATTGTAGTTTTATGATAATTTTAAAAATATTTTCGAGGGATGTATCGCATTTTAGAGATGTTTAAACCAGCCAATTTATATTTCAATGCCGTCATTTGAATGAAGATCATTTTCTTCGATGAAGTTTTCAAATATAATAAATTAATGTAGTATTGTGATAATTTTAAAAATATTACCGAGGAGTGTATCGCATTTTAGACATATTTGTATAAAATTGCATTGAAGTTGGAAAGTGTTTCGTAATCAATGCTTTATGCATGATTGATCTTTCTTGTTTAAATTATCACAGTACTACAATAATTTATTATACTTGGAAACTTAAAATTTCATCAAACAAGAAAGATCAATCATGCATAAAGCATTGATTATGAAACACTTTCCAACTTCATTGCAATTTTGTATAAACATTTCTAATATAAGATACATTCCTCGGTGATATTTTTAAAATTATCATAATACTACAATAATTTATTATATTTAAAAACTCCATCGAAAACAAATGAACTTTATTCAAATAACGTCATCGAAATATAAATCGCCTCTATATAAAAGCAGCATTTTATTAATAAACATTTTTCCAATCGTTTCATTCATCACAATACTATAACAATTTATTTTATTTAAAAATTTGAAAAACTGTTATCTACCATATTTATTTCAAAATGTGAAACCTCTATTGTATATAAAATAATAAAGTTCTTGGAAAAATATTTAGTATATAATATATCTCTTTTTTCTTTCTGGAGGATATAGCAAGAGTCAGAATTTAATTTAATTTGTTTTCCTCCCTATATTAAATAATTTTTATTTAAAAAAACTACTTAACATATTTCAATAAAAAAAATTTTTTATATTTTTTATGGGATAATTTGAATATTTCCTAAAATTTTCGAATCAATTTGTAAATTATAAATTCTCTTAAAAAATGTTTGAAAAATTAGATCCCAAAAGATTCAATGTATTTCATGTTTTGAACCCGGGTTGGTTCAATCCAAAACTAATTGGTTTATATTATTCATTTATATTTCCAGAGCTCCCACAGACCGTCTAAAAAACATATCAAAATTTAATTTTTATTAAGTCATTTTTATGGCAGTTATCGTGCTAACGGACAGACAGACAGACATAATGATCAAAGTCATAAACACTTTTCATCTGTGTTGTAAAGTGTTAATAAAAAGATAGTGATGTAAAACGTCTGCTTCTCTATGTAAAATCAATGAATATTTCATTCATGCCACTTATATTCCGAACTCAAAACCTAAAAAATTTTGTGTTGAAAAAATTCAACGATTCTTATACAACTCATCTTACAATCACTTGATTTGCTTATATTCTGCATGCTACAGAAATTAGGCTTCATTGTAAGAATAATCACAGTTTAGTGATCATTTAAAGAAAAAAAATATTATAATTGAGTTAGCACAGAATTTAGATACACATATAACCGTTTAGATATGGCTGTAACAGTAAATATAAATTTAAACGATCTTTAAACGTCACGATTTTTGCACAGAGGGAAAAAATAGATGCCATATTTTATTTTGAAATGAGTCACGTGATTTCTTCATATAATATGTTTGTAATTATTATTTCAATTTTTATTTTAAAAATACCTAACATATATTGCTGAATTGTATTTTACACATTTTACGTGATAATTTTAAAATTTTCTAAGAAATTAGTGAATTTTAACTCCGTTTAAAAATGTTTTAAAAAGTAGATCCCCTAGGGTCCACTGCCTTTCATTTTTTCAACCCAGGTAAACAACAAACGTAATTGGGTGGATGCTATTTATTTTCATTCACAGGCGTCCCACATACCGTCTCAACAACATGTTAAAATTTCATTTTGATAAAGTCATTTTGACGGTAGTTATGGTGCAAACGGTGAGTCTGACAGACAGACAGAATGAACAAAGTCATAAACACATTTCAGCAATGTTGGAAAGTGTTAAAAAGAAAACAAGAAAGATTAATCATGCA
The DNA here is from genome assembly GCA_951213105.1 of Amaurobius ferox. Lineage (NCBI taxonomy): Eukaryota > Metazoa > Arthropoda > Arachnida > Araneae > Amaurobiidae > Amaurobius > Amaurobius ferox. The sequence continues at coordinate 80,267,092 of OX578145.1, read as the reverse complement.
TAAAGCATTGATTATGAAACACTTTCCAACTGCAATGCAATTGTTTTAAATAACCCTAAAATGCGATACATTCAGCGGTAATATTTTTAAAATTATCACATTACTACAAAAATTTATTATATTTGAAAACTTAAAACTTCATCGAAAAAAATGAACTTTATTCAAATGACATCATCGAAATATTAAGCGCCTTGTTCTCGATGTAAAAGCAGTAAATATTTCATTCATACACTTTTATTCCATTCCTTTCATTCATCACAATACTACCATAAATTATTTTATTTCCAAACTTAAAACCATGGAAGTAAAAGTACTTTAACTCTATACTTAAAACTTCATCAAAAAGTCAACGTTTCTCGTCTGTTTCTCTGTGTAAAGTCAATGAATATTTAATTTATATTATCATTATTCCAGACACCAGAGCTAAATAATTTTGCGTTAAAAAAATTCAGCAATTATTGTACAACTCATGTTAGAGCTTGATGTGTTTATATTCTTCATACGTTAAAATTAGGTTTCGTTGTAGAAATAATCAAAATTTGATGATCATTTAACTCCAATATATTGTAATTGTGTTGTTCTAGAATACAGATGCACAGAAAGTAAGCTAAAATAAAGCGGTTTCAGGACGAATACAACACTAAATATAAATAAAAAAGAACTCTAAAAATCACGATTTTGACACAACATGGATACCATTGATCATTTAATCTCAAATATATTGTAATTGCGTTGTTTCAAATATAGATGCACAGAAATTAAGCAAAAATTAAGAGGTTTTAGGACGGTTACAACACTAAATATAAATTAAAAAGAACTTTAAAAATCACGATTTTGACACAAGATGAATGCCATATTTTATTTTGAAGTGGGTCATATGATCTCTTCATATAATATGGGTGTAATTATTATTTTTATTTTTATTTATAAAACTACCAAATATATTATGCTGAAATATTTTTATACATTTTATTCGATAATTTTAATATTTTCTAAAACTTTCGAAGCAATTTGTGAATTTTAACTTCGCTTAAAAAATGTTTGAAAAATTAGGTCCCATAGGATTCAATGTAATTTATTTTTTCAACCTTGATTCAATCCAAAACTAATTATAATAACTTTATTCATTTACATTCCAATATGTCCTACAGACCGTCTGAACAACATACTAAAATTTAATCTTGATAGTCATTTTAAGGTAGTTATTGTACGAATGGACATACAGAATGAACAAAGTCATACACATTTTTCAACTATGTTGTAAAGTGTTAAAAAAGACCTTTATATCGTTGCAAAGATATGGTAAGCCATTTTCCCGGATTTTGCAAATTGCAGACGAAAAGCTATTTTTACAGGTTTGAAACTAAATGCTGTTGAGGGTGCAGCCCCTGTGATATACCTTTGGTGCAAATGTGGCACCTGTAGCACTCTTTAGGGTGAAATATAAACAAATTGACGATTTGGGAAAATTGAAGAAATAAAGCAAAAAGTGACGTTTTGTGAGATTTTTCTATAATTTTCCAGAGAAACTTATTTAAAGAATGTAGGGATAGCATAAGCGGTGTGGATATGAAAGCACCGTCCAGGATGTACTGCCATAACAATATTCAATATTATACTAATCTACTAAAGAATTGGTGGTTTTATGACTATCACCTCGGGGGGAGGGGGGGGGGAATACTTTTTCAAATTTAAGTTCCTGTAGCCAAAAATAATGGGTGTACAGTTTGCTCTAAAATCCATCATATATTTCAACAAAATCAGCGTATAAGAATCTAATATGTCCCGAAAATTAATCGCATTTTGGGGATAGCGCAATATGTATCATCGAAATAGGCAATTAGCAGTAATAATAATAGGTGCATACAGACTAATGTATAAGAATTATCAGTGTAAGAAGTCGAAACTAAGTAAACAACTGATAGTTTCCACAATCAATCCAATTGCTCGAAGTGCAGTTTTCATTAAATTCCATCACATATTTCAACAAAATGAGCGTATAAGAATCTAATATACCACAAAAAGACCGAACATTAATCGCATTTTGGGGGAAGTTGCAATATGTTTCCTCGAAATTGCAGTTTCCTTTGGAGGCAGCCGAAACATTACCCCGATAAAAGTAAAAATGAAAAGTTCGCAGAAATTCACGTCTGACGCAAATAAAAAATCTATCCAAAACATCAGCAACCCATTTATAGCATTTTTCATAGCAGAACATAGATGGCTAGCTGACGTGTTTATCAAGGTATATAAAGTTGAGATAGAGTTTGCAATATAAATGCGGCTCAAAAGGGTTAGATATACTAAATAGTAAAAATAAAACATCAATATGGAAGAAACAACCGATATTAAAAACAATAAACTCTGATTCTCGTTCGATGTTGTTTGTATGTTATATGAATGCCCAGAATAACATAACATCTACTCTCTTATCTTAACTAGTTATTGAACTTTTAAAATTTTAAAAGTGAAAAAAATATCATATTTGACAATTTATATTCAATTATAACCTCTAATTATAAACGTTAGATGTGCCGGAGGTGATACTATTTTTTGCTTTAAAATCTTGAAACCGCAGAAATATTTATTGAGCTGGATATTTATTGGACAAAGGACATATATGATCATGCTGTGGAAAAGAAAATTTCCCATGACGGTTTAAAAAAAAAAATTACATAATATTTACGTTATTTTCTTAAACCATGAAATAGACCATGCTAGTACGGGCAGTTTAAAAATATCGTTTGAGCAGAAGGTCAAACAACGCAATGACTGGAACTTTTGTTGACAATGACTGGAAAGTGAGTTTTACAAAATTTAGAATGAACACTAATTGTATACTTCTGCAGTGGCGTCGCAAAAGGTGGGATCTGGGGTCATAACCCCCCCCCCCCAAAGAACCCATCAATATCTACTGAAATTCGTAAAAATGGTGTTTGGAGAAATGGTTTTTTACCGACTTCTTCCCTTTCGTCTCATTTTACATTCTCATACTATGTACTATAGTATAGAGAAAGTATTGTCTTCACGAAAATGTTCGAATTCGAGAGTTTGATGCCAATATATGTTTTAAAACTTGCTCAACAATTTTGACTATTTTTGAAGTGATATTCGTAGTGGTCGATTTCTTATGTACACTATAGTGGGCAACAAATATTAATGAATTGTCACGAAACTTTATATCCGGCTTTATTATCAACAAATCTAGAATTAGATATAATTTTTTTAAGTTGAACGAAAACTTCGAAATTTATTCGAAATTTTATATTTCTTTAGGCTATTTCTTATAATTCTATATTTCTGGCAGCATAGGACAAAATTTGACATAATCACGCATAAAAAGGTTTATTTATGGCTTAATGATCACGAGGTTTAGTAGCTTCAATCACTGCTGTGAAATGTAGACGCAATACGTTTATTTTGTTCATGACGTCATTATCCCCCCCTTTGGGTGGCAAGTGCCTACCCCGGGGGGTACATTGTCAAGTATGTAGTCTATCGGAACAGTTTTTCAAGCCCTATAAAGTGAAGAGTAACACGCTATAACTGTAATCATTTTGGGCCCACGATATCAATTTTCCAAAATTTTACTTCTAAAATTTGAAAAAAAAAAAAAAAAAACTGCCAAGCTACTAAAAAAGGATTCCTTTATGAGAAAGTCGAGTTGAGCCACTCCAATTTATTCTTTCTGCCGATTCTATTGTACTTCTGTAACTAGAGGAGCCCCTCAGAGTATTTCATTATTTTCCTTGTTTTAAACTGTTTTACGGTTTTACACTACGTCGACGGATTAAAATGTAATATACTATAGGAACATCGAACTTTAATCCTATTTATTGAGAATACGCAATACCGTTCTTCGGGAATCGCAATTTTCTTTGAGGTGGATGAAATATTACCCGAATAAAAACAGAAATTTAAGTTCACAAAAAATTCAAATTCGATGAAGACGAAAAATAGATAGATAACATCATCGATCCATTTATTTCACTTCAGTTTTCAAGACGAAATCTGGGTAGCTTACTACCTCATTAAAATAAACAGGTATATTGTTCAATGCTGAGAGGCAAAATGGAACGTAAGGTTGTGATGCACATTGGTGCATAATGTTGAAATGCATAATGATGTATAATTCTGACTGAATTATAGTAAATAATGCTAAACTGAAAAAATGGTGTATTATGTTTCAGATGCAAAATGGTGTGCTCCGTATAAAAATGGTGCATTGTGCTCCATATAAAAATGGTGCATTGTGCTCCATATAAAAATGGTGTATCATGTTTCAGATATGAAATTGTGCCTTATGTTCCAAATGCAAAGGGATGGATTATGTTCCAGATGTAAAAGAGTGCATTATGTTCAGATTTATAATTGTGTATAGGAGTGAGATATTTAATAATGCATTATGTTCCTGATGCAAAGTGGTGCATTATATTTAAGATGCAAATTATTGCATTATATTTGGATTCCTAATGATACTGTGACAATTGGGAGTCGTCGGGCCCCGAACCAGGGACCCCTTGCTTACAAGACCGACATTATAATCACTGAGCAAAAGCTAGCTTCTCCTACGTTCTTATAATTCGGGTGCAGGTTCCAAGCATCTTTGATCAGATGTCTTTGCTGCCGTACACTCCCTCACCGAGACAAGAAAGGGCCCGGTCTAATTTCGGCGAGGAGAGGGCCGCTGAGAAATCCCCCGCGTGTCCCCCCGAAATGCAGTTGAGGGGCTGAAGTGGGCCGGGAAGCGTGTCGCCTCGGGCGTGAGGTCAGTCGTGGTCAACCAGAGAGTGTCAAGGATTCTGACTCCGTGTGGTGCTGCCATCTCGTGTTGAGAGGTGAGATCGTTGGAGAGGAAGGTTTTTTCGTGCTCTTATGTCCAGGGTAACCATTGTGGCGGTTGGGAGTCGCCGGGCCCCAAACCAGGGACCCCTTGCTTACAAGACCGACATTATAATCACTGAGCAAAAGCTAGCTTCTCCTCCGTTCTTATAATTCGGGTACAGGTTCCAAGCATCTTTGATCAGATGTCTTTGCTGCCGCAATATATACAAATCAGATGCAAAGTGGTGCATTATATCCCAAATGCAAAGTGGTGCATTATATTCCGGATGCAACGTGGTACAGTATGTTTCAGATGCAAAGTGATGCATTATACAGCAGATGTAAAGTGGTGTATTATGTTCCAGATGCATTATATTCATATTTATAATGGTGCATATGGGTCAGATGCATAATGGGGCATAGTATTGAGATACAAAATGGTTCCTTTCGTTTCAGTGTATTATGATGTATAATGTCAAAATCAGTGCATATTTTTCAGATCTATAATTATGTATAATGTTAATATGCATAATTTGTGCATAATGTTGATCAATGTAATGATTGTTAAGAGGATAGTCTTGTCGAAGCGAAAAATAATTTCGGTTGTCAGCGATCGCAGCGGGAGGGGGGAAGAGGTGTTGCCAAAAACAGTGTTTTCCCCTCCGTAGAACTATGATTGACAAGTCGCCCTTTTTGAAGCAATGGGAAGGTACGGTCTTAGCAGTTTCACGGGACTCTGCAGAGAGGATGCCCTTTAGCACAGACTAATTGGGCCCTCCAGGCACACCTGTTCTAGGAATCACAGGAGAGGGAAAATGTTTGAATGATCAGTTGCATTGGAAAGAAAAATGAACCAATTGCGGAAATCACAGCAAAATTTACTGTTGCCAGAAAATAGGTTCTTTAGGTCAATATTTAATATTGAAAACTGTAATTAAATGTTTTTTACACACTTTTATTTCAGTTCGATCAGAGTATACAGGATATTTCAGAAAGATTACGCAATTCATCACACCTTGAACATTGGGTCGCAGGTAGTGTTTTTTTTTCTCAGGCATACCTCTGGGGAAGCCCTCCCCCCAGGGGAAGCCCCCCCCCCCCGAGACGAGTATGCGCCCCCACCCCCCGGAGACATCTTATGAAACCTAGTTTCTATTTATGTTATACAGCATTTAGATACATTTATATAGAACAAATAGAAAATTTGTAATCCTCTAAAATGTCATTCGCTTCCCCCCCCCCCGTCCAAAAAGTCTTAAAAAAAACAATGGTCGCAGGCCTGTATTTCCAACAGAAATGCTTTAAATAAGGTCAGACTGCGACTGTTTTGATCATCTGACGCAAAAGTACAAATTTTAACTTTTTATATAGCTTGTCATGAACCAGCAATACTCGAAAACCTTAGAAGTTAGAAAGCTCGAATTTAGCATATCGTTGCCTTTTTCAATATATTTTTATTGGATTTATTGTTGTTAGGATTGAACCTTACAGATCTAGTCCGTTCCAAGCTCACCATAGAAACATATAAATTTTAGGGGAATAACTCGAGAACCAGAGCAGCTAAGGCATTTTGTTGCATTTCATATTATATTTTAATTCTTTGGATTTTAAATAGTACCAGTACTGCCCGCCATAAGGAAATACAAGTTTTTCTTTTGTGAGTGAGTAATATGAGAACCGGGGTAATAAAAATACCCAAATTCGGCTCATCGTCTCGTTTCCTGGTGTATTTTTGTTATTTTAATTTTGAACTATACTAAAAAGTATGAAAAAAAAAAACAAGTTTCAGAATCTACACCGTTATGAAAGTACACAAAGAATAAAAATCTGATGTGGGCAGCACATGACTTTCCCTGCAGACTTATAGCCACGTTCTCCTTATTTCAATTAAATTTAATTCACTTTTAATTCAATTTTCGTTCTCATTTGATACCTGGACTTATTTTTAAAGGTGGTGCGGAGAAAATACGAAAAAAACTAATATATCACGAGAACGGCTAGTCCTAGTGTAATGAGGTTGGTCTAATTCTTTTCTTCGTTAAAAATTACGCATTAAACAAGCATTTAATGGATATATTTGATCATACATAACTTTTTAGTTTTGATTTTGACAATTTTTGCGGGCCATTCTGCACAAAAAGGCAGGTTATTTTTTTCTTAATCGTACCAAAATCTAATCATCACCAGGGTGACATATACGTGACTCATCTGTCGAATTTTGTGAAATTCGGTGCATTAGTTTTTCAGCTAGAGTGGATACAAGCTTTTGCGGGCCATTTCGCAAAAAAAGGCGGGTTCTTTCATCCCGAATCGTACCCAAAACTATACAGCACCAGACTCGCCCACAAGTGACCTACCTACAAAATTTTGTGAAATTTGGTGCATTAGTTTTTTATTTAGAGTGGATACAAAATCTGCACAGACAGACACACACACAGACGTCACGCTAAAAATGGTTTTTTCGTATTCTAGAGGTCTCGAAACGTGTAGATCCGTCGAAAATTCGAGTTGCGATTTTCGACATGATTCCAATACTTTCCCTATACATTACCATGTATTGCAGGGAAAGTAAAAATAAATGTTCTCACATTTTTATCTCGTACAATAAAAGTGGGTGCCCTGAAATTTTATAAAACTAATCTATCATTAACTTAGTATACTCCAAAATAGCATCATTCAATGAATGTAATAATTGAATAAATATATGGAATCACTTGTAGTATATCCATTCTTCGTACGAAATATATAATGTAAAAAAAAACTTATTTCACAATGATGTGTAAATTCCTATAGTTTTCAAACTGGCAATGTTATTCAAAACATTCTATTAAAATATTTAAATCTCCTAAATGAAAGTATTAGAATCTATGTTCTTGTTGCACAAAGTTATTTTCACAGACAGATCTGAAGAATAGAACATCCGTGTCCGTTTGTAAACAAATTTACAAAAAAGTTAAAATTTTATCAATGTATATCAAAAAGAAAAAATCGTATTAGAAGATAAGCACGTACTATTTATATTTAGCTTCAACAATTAGCTAAACACAATATATGAGTTCTGGCTGAACACAATACGAAAACACAATAGATTAGTGTCTTCCTTACCACATCTGAGTCGGAAAAATATTTTCCAAAATAAAACAGATGAAATAAGAAATTGAAAATATTAATCATTCCCATAATCTTTAAATCCGAAGACAGTAATTGATATAACCCAATCAAAACTGCAATAACTTGGCTATTAAATGTATAGATGCTTGAATTATAATAAACCGGGAAATCTGATATTCATATATCAAGGATATCTTTGATATCCATTGACTGTACCGTCACCAGAAACCTCTGCCATCACCAGGAGCCAGAAAATGTTCTATAAAGCCGCAATGTTATAAAGTTCTGTATTTTAGTCAATTGGCATGGAGTTTATTCAAGATCAAGCTCGAACTGAATAATATTTCAATAGCAGGTTCATAATAACAAATCCTAGTGTTTAATAATGTATTATGCGCATTATATTGAGCTACGACAGAAATGAAGAGTAACAAATCTAATCTAATGGTTTAGGAAGGTTTAAAGTGTAGCAATCTAATGATGTAGAAATTTAATGATGTAGGAATACTGAGTAGCTTATCGATATGATTACAAGTTTACTGCATTAAACCCGATAAAAATGCAAAGGTTATCACAGATATCTATAGGGTTTAGTTTAAATATATTTATGCAGGATATGTTTTCTTGATAACCTTTTATGAACATATCATGCCCTGGATATTTAAACTGTTTAATAAGATTAAGCATACAACTTTGATAGAAGGTCTTTTATTACACTTCTTATAAGACGTACAAGATAGAAAAAGGCTAGAGCGCTTTCGAGCGTTAATACGCTCTTCATCTGTGGCTACATTCCATGTAGCCACTGATGAAGAGGCTACATCAGTGGCTACATGGAATGTAGCCACTGATGAAAAGTTGCTACATGGAAAAGTGGCTACATCAGTGGCTACATGGAATGTAGCCACTGATGAAGAGCGTATTAACGCTCGAAAGCGCGCTGGCCTTTTCTATTTTGTACGTCTTATAAGAAGTGTAATAAAAGACCTTCTATCAAAGTTGTGTGCTTAATCTTATTTATTTGAAATCAGACGTGATACCAACTTATTTATTTTGTTTGAAAAGATATAATTTTCTATGAATAGCAATAAACCGTAACTCATAAACATTGATTTGAAGGTCTGAATATTGACATTAGATATAAATTTTATATTATACTACAAATTATGTTAATCAGAGACGCATTTGAAGTCTGACGTCTTTTATGTCATTTTACTTCTATCCTCTGTGGCAGACAGCTTTCGTGCCTTCGGTCGACTCAAAGCAGCACACTCTGAATTACAAGTTCCGGCCGGAAACTAGGTTTTGGCCTAATCTTTTAATATTGGACTACGACATTCGAGGCCCTAGTTCAAGCCTGAACTGGGCCCCGCAGTGGTGAGCAGGACGGAAAACGAACATACAACGCAACCTTCATTGACAACGATCACAATTCCTCTTATGAGATGGCATTACCACGAAAGATGCATTTTCTTATTTCTCCTGGAACCCAAGGACTGAAGCCACGCCCCCGGCAGCTGTGCAATTGAAAGTACTCACTTCGCCGGCAAGTACCCGGTTGGAATTTCACGACTGAAAATAGTCAGCCTGTTGGGGTCACCCTATGCGTTTCACAGACTCAGTAGAGCTTTTTCCATTAGAGGGAGTATGTGGTAGACCGACTATAGCTCCTTTCAACATCAACCAACTGTGCTAAGCAAGGCTATCCGAACTATAAGTTCGAACCTGAGGCTAACATTTGGCCTAACCTTATACCATCGGACGACGACGCTTGAAGCCCCTGATTAAAACCTGAATAGGGCCAATCTGTGCCCCTGTTTTAAAATTAACTGTAAATAACAGTAGACAACATTTATCTGTGTTTTTTTTTAAAGAGCTGCTTTTACTCTTATTGAGGTAGTTTATCCCTTAAAAATTCTTCGACATACCTTAATAATTCTCTCTTAAAAATTCTTCGACATAAGAACTATACCCAAAAATATAAAAAAAAAATAAAATATACAAACACAATGCATTGCATAAGTTCATTATATAAATAGTTTTCTTTTTTGAAAACTGATATTTTTTAGATTTGACTAAAAAAACGTATCTTTTGTAAATTAAAAGAAAGAAATTCCAAAGCTGCATTCTCACAAAATTACTTTTTTAGTTTAGTAGCAGAAATGATATATAATTTCATTTATCTGAAAGAAAGTATTTCTCTTTCCGCTGAAACACCCAAAAGAATTGTGGCATTTTTAAAACGAATAAAATTGTGTTCGCCCGAATCATTATTCAACTTAATGCGATGTACACAATAAATCCAAGCAACAGAGTGAATTTAGAAGCATTTATTCGATCGGCCTAAACACATTTGAATTAAGTAGAAAGCACAAGGTTTTAAGGTTATAAATGTGCATGTTCTCACAGAAGCAGCCAGTGTTCTTTATAAAGGTTTTTTTTTTTTTTCAATCTAAGCAGTTGCTTTCAAGATATTAATAAATAGCTAAAAATGTTCTACTACATATAGTGTAGAAAATAATAGACATTTCTGGAATTTATTCTAAACCGTTCTCCATTTAGAACCTTTAGAGAAATATTTACATTAAATTATAATTATTATTAGTTTGGAAAAATATTTACATAGCATGTGTTGGATAATTTCAATGTGAATATAAGTAAACACGAAATATGAATCATGCATAAAGCATTGATTATGAAACACTTTCCAACTGAAATGCAATTTTATTTTAAAATTTATAAAATGTGATACATTCAGCGCTGATATTTTTAAAAATTATCACAGTATTTTAGTAATTTATTATACTTGAAAACTTAAAACTTCATCAAAAAAGACAATGCTAGTTACACAAAACGAACTTTATTCAAATGACGCAATTGAAATATAAATCGTCCGCCTTTCTATGTAGTCTTCACTCATATAACTAATATTTCAGACTCCCGAGCTAAATGATTTTACGAGAAAAAAAATTCATCAATTCTTATACAACTCACCTTACAATCGCTTGATATGTTTACATTCTGCATGCGTTAAAATTAGGCTTAGTTGCAGAAATAATCAAAGTTTAGTGATTATTTAAAATAAAAAAATATTATAATTGTGTTGGCACAAAATTTAGATACAGAGATAATACGCGATAATAAAGAGGGTTTAGGATGGATGCAACACTAAATATAAATTTAAACGATCTTCAAACATCACGATCTTTACACATGACACAGCCGAAAAAAATGGATACCGTATTTTATTTTGCAATGAGTCACGTGATTTCTTCACATATCACAAGTGTAATTATTATTTCAATTTTTATTTTAAAAAAGCTACCCAACATATTTTACTGAAACTTTTTTTACACGTTTTACGTGATAATTTAAATATTTTCCGAAATTTTCGAAGCAATTTGTGAATTCTAACGTTACTTAAATTTTTTTCGGAAAATAAGTTCCCATAAGGATCAATGTATTTCATTTTTTCAACCCTTGTTACATCCGAAACTAATTAGGTGACAATATTCATTTTCATTTCCATATGTCCCACAAACCGTCTCAACAACATACTAACATTTTATTTTGATAAAGTCATTTTTTACTGCAGTTATCGTGTTAACGGACAGACAGACAGACAGACATAATGACCAAAGTCATAAACACTTTCCAACTATGTTGGAGAGTGTTAAAAATAGCTGGAATGGAAATCAAATATAAATGTACTGTGTGCAACTTTAATTCTAAATGTTGCAAACTAAATAAAAGTACATATACATTTTCAAAAATTTATATTTTGTGTTTAATGGAAATATTGTGTTTAATGGAAATATTGTCGATAATAAGATTTATTTTCATCTCAAAAATTCAATAAGCAGCGCAATAAGAATTCTAAGACCACCACGTCTATCCACGTAATATCCACGTCTCCTGAATTGTGTCTAGTTATGCTATTATCAACATAACTCCGAGTAGAATTATCTTGAATTACCATACTATATTCTGTGAAATTTTCAAGAAGCAGCTCTATCAAGATTCGTCAGCATTGCTTTATTAACCACCCTGGATAACTTTTCTGAACACTGTGACGTTTATCTAACCTTTTGGTTACAATTTTCGTCGGTTCACCTTTTAAGTTATAATTTACTTTGTACTAACAACTTCTTACAGTGGTTCGGTTATGTAGACCAATCCAGAGCAGGCTAACAAGTTTCTGCGATTCTGTTGATGAAATATGATAAGTTTCGGTTCGTGGTGAGTGAGTATTCGTATGAATCGCTATTGTTCATATAAAAGTTAAGCATTGAATTCACGGTCTAGACTTGTGACCGACAGTCTAGAGCTAAGTAGGGCCCATAATGGGTCTAGTACAGCCTAGTGGTTAGCGCGCGGGAATTGCACTCGGTCGGCCCGGGTTCGATTCCAGTCACTGCCAAAACTGCCGCCGTGTTCACGCGTAGAACGATCACGTTGGGCATGTGGCTCCGTATGTCCTTCCTCGAGGTTGGTGGCAGGGGAAGGAGAGTACGGTCCCTGTGGACGCCTCTCCCACTGGGTTCCCGTCTAAATTGGGTGGCACTTCCCGGCCGTCCAAGCATATACCTTATACCTTTCTGGTAGGTTGGACTGTCTGGGTCGAAGAAGAAGAAGTCTATAGCTAAGTGGCGGGTGTTTGAGATATGTGAAGCTGGTGCTACAATAGGAATGTACAACTATGGATTCTCCTGAGGCTTTCTGGCATCATCTGGGGGAAGATGACAAGAATTATATGTCAGTATTACTTAACTACGCCTAATCCCAAGAGTTTGAATATGTCAACAAGCCCTGTATATTCATTAAGTTTTCTATAAGTACATTATAGAAAAGTACATTATTATTATATTCTGTATAAGTACATTAAACTGAACGGACCTGTGCAAAAGTATGTTTGTATACCGTATACCGACTTATTTGTTCCTACAGCCAGTCTCTGTACGATTTATTTCCTGTTAATAAAAAAGTTTGATTTAAATTCCAAGTTTCTGTGCTTGCCTTGGACATTAAGACTACTTTAATAATTCAAGAAGTTCTTAGTTGTGTCACTTTAAGAATCATGTATTCAGACACGAGTTAGAGACTTTATAAAACTTAAAGACATCAATATAAGAAAGTTAGTGCTTGCTAATATAACAGAAAAATTTCTTGAAAAGTAATTTTACTGCCGAATGAAGGATATTGCCACAGCATGTCTTTATTTTATCTTACAATTAATTCTGTATAATCCTAACAACCCAGATTGTGAATTCCTATTTCGATATTAGAATTACAAAATAATAAAGCAGTGAAAGTTGTAAGTTATTGTACATGAATGTAAACAGTAATATAATGTATAAATTTATACATTATATTACAATTTATTTATCTGAAATATTATTTCCTACCGATACACCAAAAACTGCATTTAAAACGGATAAAATTGTGTTCGCCCAATTATTATTCATCTTAATACATATTGTACACTATAAATCAGTTCAACGGAAAATTTTGGAAGCATTTATTCCATCGGCAGAAACGCATTGGATTTAAACAGAAAGCATATGAGATTACTGTTATGCATATATCACGTTCTCGCAGAAGCAGTGTTCTTTGAAAAAGGGTGAATGTTTTTCAATTTATGCAGTTGTTTTAAAAAGTTTTATGATATTAGCAAATAAACATAAAGTGTTCGATTCAACTACATATATAAAAATTGTGGAAAAGATTAAACAATTTTGAATTTATTCTAAACGATGCAATTGATATTTGAAAGATTTAGAATACAATAAAATATTTATATAGCATATATTAGACACTTTTAATGTGTGTAAAAGTGAAAAATAATAAGAATTGACGCGGAATGCGTTTTATTTTGAGTTCTAAAAATCGCAAACTAAACAAAATTTCACATATTTAAAAAAAATGTATATTATTTGATGTGACTGTTGTAGAAAATTGGATTTATTTCCTTTTCAAAAACTAAGTCGGTACCAAGAGTGTACTGGATTATTAACAGAAATACTATCAGCAACACAGCTCCGGATGGAATGACCTTAATTTACCATGCAACAAACACTGGATTTTACAAGAAAATAAAATTAAGATAACTCCCCTCGAATTTTGTTTCATCTGGACTCTCCCCCTCCCCTTCTCTCCGCCCCCCCCCCCGCCCCAAAAAATCGTTTGGCTGAATTTTAATTGTGATTGTAAAATACCAGAAATGTTTTACCTATAATGCGTCTATAACAGCTATTTTGCACCTGATGTATTACGTGACCACATTTAACTTGCTAAATTCAAAATTGCACCTTAAATTTTGGTATCACTTAAATTTTGGTATCATTAAATGTTGGTATCACTTAAATTTCGGAAGTCTTAAAATTTCTTTACATAGAGACATTTATCAATTATATGGTCTTCTTATTTATACAAACAACACTGACGAATAGGTGCCATGGAAGCAGAGAAGTAAGCGATGTAATTTCCTTCCACACTACATTACATTTAAGTCTATTTCTGATTCTGGTTTTTTAGTAGATGTATGATGATATGATTAAAATTTATCCTAAAATACAAATAGCTTTTATTGCTAATATCATACTGTGTAAACTCCTAAATAGTTTTTCAGTAGTTTACGGTATTCATGCATCTCAGAAATGTGATGTAATAAAACTATTTGAAAGATTTGACATATCAAATGCATACAAAACCACATATTATTTATATTTTAGAAAAAGTAAAAATTTAGAAACTATGATTACTCAGCTGCAATGACGCAAAAGGCGAATTTAGGTAGTATGTTAGCATACTTTAAATAATCAATAATTATGTTATATGTGAACATTTAAGTTTACGGACAACAAATGTTAAAAGAAACAGTGACCACACATATTGCTACAAAAATGTACAGACGAATAATATAATTAGTACGTATTACCAACAAATGACAAATCTCACAGATCCAATAGTCATTTTATTTTAAAATCATCCTACAAACGTAAAAAAAGTAGCCAAAGAGCTTTCGGACATTTTACACGTCCATTCTCAGTGGCAGTACAATTAGAAATGATGCCAACTTGCTTAAATACACCTCAATACTTTCAAGAAAAATTTGCATATTATGAAATTGTCAGTTATACAATAAGGTGGGTTGTGAGTCAAATTATAATTTATACAAAGCTCAAGGGCAAATACTCCAAAAAGGTTTAAAAATATATGATTTTTAAAAAACACACAATAATTACAAATCAATGTAGTAGCTATGCAACGGTTTAACATGCAGGGAATCGAAAACGAGTCGCCAAGCATAACTTAAGACCTGAACAGAGTCAAAATTACAAATAGAAGAAAATAAATTACAAATATAAATAAATAAAAAGGGATTCATAAAGCAAGATCGAATGGGGGATATTACAGCTAACTAAAAGAAAATTTTTTTTTCAAAAAGAGGGCGAAAATTATCTTTATTCAGTGATATTTGTCTATTCTGTGAGATTTGTCTTTGAAACCGTGACGTGTCGCCACACTTAGCATAATTAGTACTCCTTAAATAAAGGAGATAAAGGGAATACTAACCCTAACAGTAATCCAATATTGGCAGTGATAATTGGGAATATTGAACCAACATAAGAAAGTGGACATTTTGGCGGAATTGGCCTAATATTGGCATAAAATACTTGGACAATATTACGCCAATATTGGTGTTTAATTAGAAACATCTCCAATAAAACACCGATATTGGCGTAATATTGTAATGGAAATATTTAGCTAATATTAAAGGCAAATGTAACCCCAATATTTGCACAATATTGGGATTACATTGGAAATACACTCATTGCCATAAAAATTTGCGCACCAAGAAGTAATTGTGGGATCGTAACGAAACTCAGCATGAATGTACGTGTCAGTCAAATATGCAAATGATTAGAAATATAGCGTGATTGCGCCTTGCGTAATACCGCCAGAGGTCGTTGAACTTCGTTCTCTCTGGCGCAGAAAAAAGGTACGCAGAGGCTTTTTGCCTGTACTTAATCTGTTGCAGAGGGACGCTTTTTCATTAGGAATGTCGTTACGCCGCCATCGAAGACAATATGATCAGCTCTCAGAGTTCGAGCGGGGAAGAATCATCGGGATGGTGGAATCCGGGTGGTCAACTCGGTCAGTTGCCCACCACCTGGGCCGTTCTGACTTTACTGTGATGAGGTGTTGGGACCAGTGGACGAAAGAGAGGTCGTATACACAGCGGCCAGGCTCAGGAAGCCCTCGACAAACCAGTAGCCAAGGGGACCGTTACACCACCCGACACGCAAGCAAAGCGCCAACTGCATCATTGTCCGCCACACAGGCAGCACCTTCACTACGAGCCCCTGTGTCTGTCCGCACCACCGTGACTGAAGGAAATTTGGTATCACAACGCTCATTACGTGTGCTGCCAATCAAACCCACCCACCGTCGCCTCCGTTTAGAGTGATGTCACGCTCGATAGGATTGGACCGCAACCGAATGGAACCAGGTCGTCTTCAGCGACGAATCGAGATTCAATTTGGGCAGTGATGACAACAGTGTACGTGTCTGGAGACCCCGTGGTGAACGCCTCAATCCTGTCTTCGCTTTACAGCGGCACACAGCTCCCACAACTGGTGTGATGGTATGGGGTGCCATCGCATACGACACCCGGTCACGTCTAACATTGATTCACGGAACCATGGTAGTCCCGCGGTACGATCGTGGCATCCTTCAGCCACATGTGTTGTCAGTCCCGGTAGGTCGCCCAGGAGGCATTTTTCAAGAAGACAATGCTCAGCAACACACAGAAAGGGTGTCACAGGAGTGCCTCAGCCACATTAACACCCTTCTCTGGCCTGCCCGATCCCCCGATATGTCACCGATCGAGCATGTCTGGGATCACTTGGGGCGTCAAGCTGGACAGCCTACGAGTTTGGTCGAACTAGAAGGGCGCTTACAACAACTGTGGAATTAGATGACGCAGAACACCATACGGGACCTGTATGTCTCAATACCCACCCGTATCGGATCGCGTAGTCTAACCAGAGGTGGCCCGACAGGGTAATAGAACCTCCATTCATTTGTAGTTTTTCCTGTAATAAATGATCCTTTTGCTTTGATTTTGTATCACTTACTTATATCAACGTTGCACTCACATATATGAAATTCCGTTCGATTCTGACAACTCTTTCTTGGTACGCAAATTTTTATGGCAATGAGTGTATTTTAAACGCTCTATACCCGATTTTCGTACGGAATATATAATGTAAACTAACTTTATTCGCTAGTACTTTATTCACTAGTGGCAAAGAGTATATTTTCAATGTAATGACAAGATATACAATATTGGTTCAAATTAGACCAATTGACCCTATTAGACCAAAATTAAATGCTGCTAGAGAATTAGGTTATTAACACAAATATCAGATTTATATTTTGTTCTATACATATGAGTTCGAAGTAATAAACTTTAAGTGCTGTGAACAATTGTCCAGAATATGCGACTTTAGAAAAGTTATGAATCAACAAAAAAGTGAACTGAAAAACTTCAAATCATAATCACTATCTTAAGAAGATTTCTTTAAAATAATTTTAAGTGTTCTCTATTCTTATACTCGAAGTTAATGACTATCTGTGAAATCTTGTACTTTATTGGGATGGTGAACACTATTCAGGTAAATACTTTAACATCTTCCATGTGAACACATCAATTTTACTTCACTTTTCTGTTCCGTCATAACTATAACTGTCCATTTCTGGAGTCACAAATCTTGGCAATTGTTCTCAGTACTTAAAAGTTTATTACTCCAAACTCATCTGTACATTTTTATAGCACATGGGTGCTCATTGCTTCTTTTTACATTTGTAGCCCGTGAGGGTAAATGTTGGCAAATAAAATTGACTTTAGTGTGGCTCAACTCGGCTTTCTCATATAAGAATCAATCTTAAGTAGCTTTTTTCTCCCCAAATTTTATAAGACATTTTTTGAAAATCGGTATCTTGGGTCCACATGATTACAGTTATAAAGTGTTACTCTTAAATTTGAAAAAAATCTTTAGATTGATACCATACTTGACAATGTACCCCCGGGGGCGGGTAACTTGTTCTAGAGGGGGCTAAAAACAACAATGATTGAAACAACCGGGGGGATAAACTGCCCCCAATGAGGGGTGGTGAAGCTAATGACATCACAAAAAAGAAATCTGATGTGGGCAGCACATGACTTTCCTTATATACTGCAATGAATTTACTACTTTTATAGTTAAAAAAATGTTATTCTTATAGTAGGTACTTATATTCTTACCAAGATATTGAATTTTCTTCAATTAGTCGTCATTTTCATTGATTTAGCGTCATTTTTGTCCATTTGGCGAGATTTTCGTTAATTTGGCAATATTTAAAAATGTGGCCAAGTTGGCGACAGTCCGATAAATTCGTCGCCAAAATCTCGCCAAGCGTTATGGACGGAGAAATATGTTATTCTTACAGCGGATAAATGACTATTGGCGTTCAAATACAAAAGTATTACTCAAAGTGTCCTTTCTCGTGAATTGAACGAGTTAGATCCACAAGAATGATGTCCTGTCACCTAATTTATCGAATGGTATTACATATGAAAAGTAAACGTGCTTCTTAACAGTTAATATTTTTTTTATTTATGGGATTTTTTGATAAATTTATTTGAAAAATGTCCAATATCTCGAGAACGGTTCATGCTAGCGTTCTAAAGTTTATGTCAATCGTTTTCTAAGGAAAAATTACATAAGAAATGTCTATTAGCGTAACTTTATTAAAGGCTTTTATTTTATGATTTTTTCAAAATTTCACTTGAAAATTTAGGGGAGTTCTGAACATTCGATTGTATTTTAAAAGAATAGGCTTCTAGTATTCACGGATTACGATTTTTGTACCGAATTCCAGTCAAATCGCTCCATTCGTTCGTGAGATATCGTCTCCACAGACTCTCTCTCTCTCTCTCTCTCTCACACACACACACACACACACGCATACACTCACACAGACATCACTTCAAAAATGTTCGTTTCGTGATCAGGGATGCTTGAAACGTGCTCCCACTTCGAAAACTCGAATTCGAATTTTCGACCCCTTCACAATACTTTCTTTCCTTATACATTATGTATATAAGGAAAGTAAAAACATTGTATCGCCTCTTTTTCATGACACTGATTGAATCTATTAAGTCCTGAGATCATTGAGCTAAAAATAAACCCTTTTAGGCATGATCATGTCAAATGTTGACGTATTACCATGTTAAAAAAGTATAAAATTTCGAAGTTTTCGCCCGAATTAAAAAAAATCCTATCTATAGTTCTACATTTTTCAACAACAATGCCGAGCCAACGGCCATACCGTGCTGAAAACACCGGTTCTCGTTAGATCACCGAAGTGAGGCAGCATCGGGCGCGGTTAATACTTGGGTGGGTGACCACCTGGGAACACCGCGTGCTGTTGGCACATTTCGGGCGCGGTAGCTCCGTGGTTTGCGCGCTGGATTTACACGCTGCCACAACTGCCGCCGTGTTCATGCGGAGTATGATCACGTTAAACATGTGGGTCCGTAAGTCATTTCCGAGAGGTTGGTGGTAGGGGAAGGAGAGTATGGTTTCTGTGGATGCCTCCCCCACTGGGTTTCTGTCTAAATTGGGTCACTTCCCGGCCGTCCAAACAGTTACCTTACACCTTTCTGGTAGGTCGGACGGTCTGGGTTTCAACAACAATGCCGAATATGAAGTTCCTTGAAAATACATTAATATTTATGTCCGCTATCGAAGAAATCGACCACAATCCACAGGCACTCCAAAAATAATCAAAACGTTTTCAGGATGTCTGAAGATATATATTTCCATCAAAATCTCGAATTCGAAAATAATCGTGAAAACAATACTTTATCAAACTATACTGTATTACATAAATGATAAAGTAAAAATTATTAAGTAAAGCTTGAGGAATTTCAAACAAAATAATAGTTTTATATATACTTTAAATATTTTATTTGCACTTAAATACGTTGCTCAAGCTTTCCTTATCCTTTGCACAAAATCTTTTTTACATAATAATAAAATGATTGCTTATATAACATATTTCAACATACTACCTAATGCATGATTGCACAATCACTTGTTATTTTGAGGTGAAATTAAGTCTAAAACTCTACAGATTTATTTCAAATTTTCTTTTACAAAATATGATAATTTCAAATCATTCGATAAGATTTTAATAATTCAAGCATGATAAATTAAAAATACATTTTTGAAAAAAAAGTTCTTTATGCATTATGCATAATGGTCTTTCGTTGCAAAACATAATTTTGAATTATAACAAACAAAAAAATGCTTTCATTTATTTAATCTAAATCATTAAAAAACTTAATAAATATAAAATACATAAAAACATGATAAATATGAAATACAAAAATGCATGGTAAATATAAAATTAAAAAAAAAGATAAATATAAAATACAAAATAACATGATAAATATTAAAATATATTTTTGCAACGAAAAATCTTTATGCATTATGCATAAAGAACTCTTGTTGTAAAAATATATTTTTGGATTATAACAATAATAACATATTTGCATTTATTAAAACCAAAATCATTAAAAAACTTTTTTCCATGCAAATTGCTATCATTTTAGCAAAAGAAATACGAAATCATTTAATTTATCTGAAGCAAACTATCCCTTTCTCCTACCCCCCACCACCCACAAAGAACTGAAGCAAATTTTAAGCAGTTAAAAAATGTTATTTCCACAAAATCATTAATCAACTTAATGCATCGTAAACAACAAAGCCAGGCATCTGAGAGAATTTTCTAGCATTTATTAGATCTGCATAATCACATAGAGTTTAAGTAGCTAGCACAAAAACCTTATAGTCATAAAATTGCATAACACTGAATGAAAAACATTGCATAAATGCGTGAATGCAAAACATCGCATAAAAGCATGATGCTTTTAAAGTAGACAATACTGTTTTAAAAATGAAATTTTTCACTTTATAAGGTTGAAAAGTTTTGGAAAATTAATAAACAGCCGTGAAAGTAATTGATATTATCTCGCTAATATTATGAAAATATAAGAAATCTGGTAAGGATCTTGAAGTAAATCTGCTATCCGAGCAACAAGAATAAATGAACTGGCAATATACCACTATTATATAATTGTCTAACGATTTTAATGTGTTTTTGATTGTCTATATTCCCTAGACCCTCCCCTATGACATAGAAGGGTGAATCTCTGCATACTTATATTATCAGATACGGCATAGAACCTAGCGGAGCTGGATTTTCGATTTACTCTTAGAGGGGCAGAAAATATGAGTTTTGAAAAGCCTTTCTAGATCTTCCAGAAGCCCTCTGGCTATCCTAGAAATCTGAATATTTGCATATGTATAGTATTAATCATCTGGCAGAACCTAACGTAGTTGATTCCCTCCGGGTCAGAGATTATGAGTTTTTCTTTTAAGTTTTTCCAGACCTCAAGCCTCCATTAAGTGGCTTAAAAGGCAGAATCGTTGCCCTTTCGAACACTAAACCGAACCCAATGGATTAAGTTCGTGGATTTTTCGCCCGGAGTGCACAAAGAACGGTTGAGGGGGTGTTTTAAAATCTATCAGAACCCTCCCAAAGCTAAACATTAAAGGCTTAACTTGACCACGGGGCAGAACTTAAATGGAGTCAATTTTCAATTGATACAACTATTTTCGATGTGACGCTAAAGTTTGTTACATTGTTAAACAAAGTTGTTAACATTGTTAACCATTGTTAACCATTAACAAAGTTGTTAAACATACATTATATTGTTAAACAAAGTTGTTAAACACACATTACATTGTTAAAAAAAGTTGTTAAACATACATTACATTATTAAACATTCATTGTTAAACTAAGTTTCAGCCTAAATTTTTAAGAGTGTCAGTCTCCCAATGTTTTAACAGGCTGAAATACTAGTTTAGTTTATAATATTATAATATTAAATATTATTATAAAAGCATTCCTATATTCCCGTACTACATAAACGTTTTACTTAAATATTTCGGGGTTTTTTTTCGGCATCATTTAAAAAGCACCAAGTCGCTAAATAAAAAGTAACTTATACTAAATATTTCAAACTGATGCCATTAAAAAAAAAAAGATTCCTTTGATACTTATTTAATGCATCGAAATTCATTATAACATAATGTGATTCATTATGAGAGAAATATGATAAGAAAACGCTGATAATAACTCCCAAACAGATATATTTATCTATTTTGGGTTATAAGTACTGTCACTAAAATGCACTAGTTTGATAGTCAGAAGATTAATTTTTTTACGATTATTTTTTTCATTTTAGTTCAAAATTTTCAATATAAAAAAACGCAAGTTAAAGATCTATCATTATTGTTATTAGTAGTCCAATAAGAAATTACATATAAAATAACTATTTCAGTAACAATATTTTATTTAATTTTTATAACTATTTTCCGTCTTTGGAAAGATAACGCAAAAATGTTAAGACAGTCTTTCTTGTCTAAACTCCCTGAAAATCAACAGGGGATTGAGATAGTAATTTTATTTAATATTCGTACAAAATTTCATTCGATTTTCTGAACTTGTTCGAGAATTATTACACTTTCAGGCTCATAAACAGGCACGCAGACATCACAGTAAAATGGTTGGCTTCATATTGAGGGACTCTCAAACTGTATAGAAATTGTATTATCCATATCACAGTTCTTTACCGTTATATGAATTATATATTGCAATAAAAGTTACATGCTGCCCATATCAGATTTTCTTAACTACAAAACGTTCACCATATGTCCAGTAGTTTTTGTTTTGAAATTCCGTATCTAAATTACTAACTGAATAAAATCCTACCGGGTGATAAAATAATTTAACATTTCAAAAAAATATATATAAACTATATTTTTATGTAGAAACTTCTAACTTTCATTAATTTACAGAGCTTTTAAAGAAGCAAAACAATCTGTCATACAATAAGTCAGAAAATAGCTTGCTATAAAAAGATTTCTCCAATCTCACCCAACTGACAAAAATGTCCTTTCCAAATAAACGTTATAATTTTTAAACCGGAGAAAAATGACTTTTTTTCTTGGATCTTGTGGAAGCGATAGTCTAAAAAGATCAGAGAAAAATTGTTTAACATTTTATACGTCAGAGTAAACATTTACACTTAGTATTTGGATGCCATAAATTGAGAGTAGAAATTTTGAATTCAGTTATGAATTCAGAAATGAATTTGGGATAAATTAGAGAGTTGTAAAAGTTTTACGGTAGCTAGAATTTATATAGTTACTAAATAAATAAAATCCTATCGGGTGATAAAAGAATTTAACAGTTCGAAAAAATACAATATTATTTTCCTGTAGAAACTTCTGACCTTCATCATTTAACAGAGCTTTCAGAGAAGCAAAATAATTTGACATACAATAAGCCAGAAAATAGCTTGCTATAAAAAGATTTCTCCAATCTCACTCAACTGACAAAAATCTCCTTTCCAAATAAACGTTATAATTTTTAAACCGGAGAAAAATGACTTTTTCTCTTGGGTCTTGTGGGAGTGATAGTGTAAAAAAATTAGAGAGAAATTGTTTAACATTTTATATGTCAGAGTGAATATTTACACCTAGTATTTGGATGCCATAAATTAGGAGAAGTAATTTTGAATTCGGTTACAAATTCAGACATGAATTTAGGATAAAATACAGTTCTGAAAGTTTTTCGTTAAAAGTATTTTCTCGCTATACAGCATTATCAGCACCGACAAATACAATAGAAAATTAAATAGAATGGAAAATATAATACAATAAATGCAATAGAAAATCTTAGCCAAAATAAAACTAATTTTCAATTGAAACTATCAATAATTCTCGTAATCCTATATCCCAAAGCCACACTAAAATCCAATCAAAAATATAATATCGTTAATTAAAAATTATATTATATCTATTTATTTGTTATTTAAATCTTATACATTTAATAAAAACTGTTCGTCGTATAAACAAATTTGATTAAATTCCGCTGATTGGCAATACCATGTAATTTTCTTCAAATAATTTTTCAGGAAAAAAAAATCTCATACATAATCCTATTTCAGAAATGTTTAATTTTGCATTTTTTTATTAATATCTCGACAAACCCTGGTCCTAGAAACTCGGAACATGGAAGACACAGACAAACAAACAAACAAGCAAACAAATAAACAAACAAACAAACAAATGTTTGATTTTCTATATATATCGATTTTCCATTTTTCCAGAACACTGAAAACCTATAGAAAATTAACGGTTGTAGTACTAATGAAGAAACCGTATTTTTCTCTACTGAAAGATACGGTAAGATACTGCAAGATAATAGTATATTTCTCTACTGCAAGACAATATTAAATATTTAAAAATTTAAAAAGCCCTGTTGAGTAGTATGATAGTGTCGTTTCCTTGATTCTTCATGGAAAGAAGTTTGCCATTACCTAGGCTAATAATCACCATGTTATCCGTTAAATCCGTGTTCATACAGACAAATGTGTATGCGTTATTGAAAAATCTGATAGATGCAACGCATATTTAAACGCAAACCATTTCCCCTCTTCTTTCTTTCTTGTTATACATTAATTTGAGTTTTTTTGAACAAAATAAAGCATAAAATAAAAATTTAGTTGAAATTACATTGAATTTCAGTTTTAAATCATTGGATCCTTACATTTGAAAACTTCAAGCATTTTAAATCAAGCTAAATCTCTAGTTATTGATCTGTTTTGTAATAAAACATGTAATATGAATTGCTAGAAGACGTATGCGTACATTTTAGCCAAAATTGTTTGAAAAATACGCTTTTTAGAAGCATCAACACCTGCCTTATAGGACAGTATGAGTTTATATCTTGTTTCGACCGTTCCCGGTGGCATGACTGAAAACTTGCCCTGTGGAATAACTGCAAACGTTTCATCTTCGATAACTTCGTCGTTTGTGGTACAGTTGGGACAAAATAAACTGCATTCTAATACTCTATCAAAACTATATAATTACAAATAAATAAATAAAATAAAAATAAAATAAATTAAATTAAAACATTTCAGAAAATCAAAAAATATTCCTTAGGTACTTTGTACCATCATCAATGGAGGTAAAGGCAAGGAGTAATACCTCCATACTGCGAAAATGCTAATAAGATTTGAGACAATAATTCGGTGACGCTGCTATAAGATAAGCGCATCTGCATTGTATGTATATATATTGTGAAAGGCTTAAAATATTTATTTAAACTGTCAATTTTGTAAAAATAAATTAGTCGGGCAATGCAAATTAGAACAGAAACAATAAAGAATTTTCCTGCGTATTCAAAATTATTTTACCTTTCAATATATTTCCAGCTCCCTATATTCTGAATAATGTCCTACAACTGTGAAAAAATATTGATTAATTATGCTGATAATTAGGGAATCTTAATTTAAAAATAATCAAAAGAACATATACTCAATATTCTCTCTATTGCATCAAATGGAAACAAAGGGCGCTTTACTAACATTAGCGGCAACTAGATGTAATTCTCAAAGCGTTATGGCATTTTCCATCGTTTCATCCAAGCATTTCATTTTCAAGCATTTTATCTCCTTCTCTCCAACTCCATGCCATTATCACATACAACACAAATCAAACTTTTCCTATTCGAAATATGCGAAAGTAAGGATGTTTCACATCAATCTATGCCAACAGTTTCTCACTATATTTTTTAATTTCCTGTCCCAAAAGTGTACCCGTTTCTGTGTTTGTATCTGCAAATAGCTATAAATACTAAACAATGTATCTACAAATATTAAACAATGTATCTACAAATACTAAACAATGTATCTACAAATACTAAATGTATCTACAAATACTAAACAATGTATCAACAAATACTAAACAACTATCTACAAATACTAGACAATGTATCTGCAAATAGCTACAAATACTAAACAATGTATCTACAAATAGCTACAAATACTAAACAATGTATCTACAAATACTAAACAATGTTTCTACAAATACTAAACAATGTATCCACAAATACTAAACAACGTATCTACAAATACTACCCAATGTACCTACAAATATTAAACAATATATCTACAAAGAGCTACAAATACTAAACAATGTATCTACAAATACTAAAAATTCTAATGTGGACAGCACATGATTTTCCTTATATAATGCAATGTATGTAGTACTTTTACAGTAAAAACAAAATAGGTTATTCTTATAGTAGATACTTATATTTTTTCTAAGATATTGAATTTTCGTCAATAAGTCGTCATTTTCAGTGATTTAAAGTTATTTTTTATCCATCTGACGAGATATTCGTTAATTTGGCAACATGTAAAAAAGTCGCCAAGTTGGCGACATTCCGCCAAATTCGTCGCCAAAATCTCGGCAAGCGTTATGGACGGAGAAATAAGTTTTTCTTATAGCAGTTTACTATCGGCGTTCAAATACAAAAGTATCATTTAAAGTAAATTTTCTCATGAATGGAACGAGCTAGATCCATGAGAATAATGTCACCAAATTTATATCATGATATTACTTATGAAAAGAGAGCATGTTTCTCAACAGTTCATATTTTTTTTAATTTATGGGATTTTTTGATACATTTATTTGAAAAATGTACAATATCTCGAGAACGGTTCGTGCTAGCATTCTGAAGTTTACGTCAATCGTTTTCTATGTAACAGTTACATAAGAAATATTCATTTGCGTAACTTTTTTAAGGGTTTTGATTTTTTGATGATTTTTTCAAAGGTTTTTACGGTTATGGAAGTATTTTTATTTATTATAAAATAATCGGAATCGAAGCATACTAATATATAGAAGTATACAATGAGCGTGAAAGTTGCCATAAAGTATTAAAGAATAACCTGTTATAAATGTACTTTAAATTATCAAACATGATGGTATAATAAAAATAATAAATCACACTTTTTTACAGATAAACATATAAACGGGTGTCTATAATATGTATAAATATTCAAAACATTGTCTTGGATTTTCCGATTTAAAAAGTGGAGTTTAAAACTTCTATAATTTAAAAAAAAAATTACATTTTTACTTTCCCTGCAATACATGGTAATATAGTATACAGAAGGTACTGGAACTATACCAAAAATCGCAACTCGAGTTTTCGACGAATATACGCGTTTTGAGACCTCTAGAACGCGAAATACTATTTCTGGCGTAACGTCTCTGTGTATATGTATGTGTGTATGTCCGTGCAATGTATGTATCCACTCTAACTGAAAATCAAATTAACCCAATTTCTTAAAATTTGGTAGGTAAGTTACTTGTGGGTAACCCTTGTGCTGATTAGATTTTGGTATGATTCAACATAAAAAAACACTCCCTTTTCTTCGAAATAGCTCGCAAAAATGGCATGTATCCACTCTAGCTATAAAACTAATTTCCCAAATTTGGTACATAAGTCACTTGTAGGCAACCCTGGTGCTGATTAGATTTTGATGCGATTCGGGAAAACAGAACTTTTTTTTTTTTTTTGCAAAAATGGTCGCAAAAGTCATTAAAACATGAAATAAAATATTACGTATCCTCAAATGTATCAATTAAATGCATGCTTTATACGCAATTATTAAGGCTGAAAAGAATAAGACCAACCTCATTATCCTAGGTCTAGCCGTTCTCGAGATATTTTAGTTTTTTCGCATTTTTGCTACGCCGGCTTTGAAAATACGTTCAGGTACCAAATGAAAACAAAATTGAATTAAAAGTGTAAATTCAACAGCATTTCAAATAATTATGCTTGCTCTTTTGTTCCATTAAACTCAATTAAAAATATTATTAAAGACAAAAGGAGAAAATTAATTTGAATCGGTAAGGAAAGTCATGTGCTGTCCACATAAGAATTTTTATATTCAAATTAAGGGTTTAAAAGTTCATTAAAAGCAAAGTAGAGTTCCGTGAAATGAAATAAACCGTGAAATGGAACTAAAAACTCTAAATTTTTCTGTATCAATTAACCATCATCAATCCCATCGAATTCATTGACCCTCTGTAGCTTGCTGAATACTAGGTGTTAATGAATATTATCTGAGATTATTTGTCTGTATTCTAATTTTTGGCCCAAATGTAAAAATCTGATGAAGGCAGCACATGACTTTCCCTGCAGACTTATATCCCAGTTCTCTTTATTTTAATTAAATTTAATTCACTTTTAATTCAATTTTCGTTCTCATTTGGTAACTGGACTTATTTTTAAAGATGACGTAGATACGAAAAACTAAAAT
The DNA here is from genome assembly GCA_951213105.1 of Amaurobius ferox. Lineage (NCBI taxonomy): Eukaryota > Metazoa > Arthropoda > Arachnida > Araneae > Amaurobiidae > Amaurobius > Amaurobius ferox. Next base: position 80,238,855 of record OX578145.1, on the reverse strand, counting down.
ATCTCGAAAACGGTTAGTCCTAGTGTAATGGGGCTGGTCTTATTCTTTTCATCGTTAAAAATTGTGTATAAACAAGCATTTAATGGATATATTTGAGCATACGTAGTTTTTTATCTTAGATTTCGACGATTTTTGCAGGCTATTTTGCAAAAAAAAGCAGGTTATTTCTTTTCGAATCGTGCCAAAATTTAATCAACACCAGGGTAACCCACAAGCGACTCATCTACCAAATTTTGTGAAATTCGGTCTATTAGTTTTCCAGTTAGAGTGTATACAGGCTTTTGCGGTCCATTTCGCAAAAATAGGCGGGTTCTTTTATCCCGAATCGTACCCAAAACTAATCAGCACCAGTTTTGCTTATAAGTGACTTACCTACCAAATTTTATGAAATCAGGTAAATTAGTATTTTAGTTAGAGTGGATACAAAATCTGCATAGACAGACAGACACACACACAGACGTCACGCTAAAAATAGTTTTTTCGTATTCTAGAGGTTTCAAAACGTGTAGATCCATCGAAAACTCGAGTTGCGAATTTCGGCATGATTCCAATACTTTCCCTATACATTACCATGTATTATAGTGAAAGCAAAAATCCATCGAAAAGTCGACTCCGTATTTTCTACTCCATCCAATACAGCTATATATGCATATTTATGCATGAGTAATCTGTGTATTTAGATATACACGTCATTTTTAAACATCTATTCTTTAAAATAGAAGCATTATAATAACTTGACTTAGAGCGTATTTCTTCACTGCATTTGGAACTCTTATAGAATGTTTATTCTAAACTCCCTGCAGTCATTCTAAACTTCCCACCCATTTTCTTTTCTAACGAAAAATAATCTTTTCTTTAAAAGTTCTTGAAAGGAAGGAAGGCTGGTTTGATTAATGATGGATGGCAGTTTGATGCATGAGAGCAGTTTCTTTCGCTAACCATTTGAAATTTGCTACAAATTTAAACCTGCTTCCTTATTCCGGAATAAATTTTATCCTTGCTGTTTCCGAAATTCACTCGAGCTTTGTAAAAATTAACTTGTGGTGGTTTCAAAGACTAGGGAATAATAGCTTAAAATTGTGAATATATGTGGCTAGTACATCAAACAATGTTTCTATATTTAAAAGTTTATAAATTGTTCAAACTTTAATGTTTTGTTGAATATTATCATTCACTATCGATGTGTGCATTTGTTATTGATGTTATTTACTGTGTGAACTTTCTCGAATTCGTGTATTAAACAGATTTCGAATATTCGAATTCTTGATATAATTTTTCGGGGTTTTCGAATATTCGAAACTCTCGAATATTCGAATACCCCGAAAAATTATATCAAATTGTTAAATTTTATTTATATTTATTAAATGCCATTCACGAACTACTAGTAAATAAATAAATAAAGTAAAAAAAATAGCATTAATTTATAAATGAAATTTTATATTTTGAATTTTAATTATTTTATTGTAGTTTTTTATAGTAGGTTTTCTTATCTACAATAATGCAATAATTGTAAATGTTTCTCACTTACTGCAGAGTTTTATGTACGAAAACAAGTATTTGAACACGTTCAGTATCTAGTTTGCTGATTTTCGTTTCGTCGCAGGTTAAACCAAAGTCGTTAAAGAGTCGTTCTTAAAAAATTTTTGAAGTTGGTGTGATTAAATACTTCAAAGGTTCTACAAGCAAAGATGCAGAATGTTCATGTCCTAGTAGTCGGAAAATTTAGTTTAAATATTATAGTAACATTCACTTTATCATGTGAATGTTACTATAATATTTAAACTAAATTGGTTTTAATATTATCTTCCTCAAGTGACCAAAGAATAATGTCGGAAGCTTTACGTGTCAGTTAGGCCTAACTGTACGTTTACGGAAAATCTTCGGTAAAGATATAGAGCTTTAACTCTGATTTAAGATTTAATTAATCATCTGAATGTTATAAAATAAGACAAAAATATGTATAAAGTGTTATTGTTGCACAAAGATATATTAAACTAACGTATATCCTTACTCTCTTAAAATCATATAGCGTAAACAAACAAAAATTGTCAAACATGTGAATATGCTTATTGACGTTCGGTGAACGACAATAACATGCTTAAATTACTCACACTCAAAATTATGTTGTTTGATAATATTAATATTTTTTTTCAACTATTTATTTGATAAATAGGAAATATCATTTATTTTTAAATAACTAAATAAATGACAACATAAATTGCTGCGTAAATACTCACAAAAATGTCCGCTCGCTGCGGGAAAATGTTGGTTTTTCTTTCTTGAATACGAACAAATCAGAAAACAAGCAAAGTACAGAATGAGAACCAGGTAGTGAAATTCTGGCTATTAGCAGTGGTGGCGCCATCTAATGGGACAAATAAAAGCAAAATGAGAAATTACAAAATACAGTAGATGAAATCAACAAATAAGATAAAGCAAAAGAATGATACAGGATATCAAATTAAACATAGTTGGACTTAATTCAGGTAAGAAAGGGGAGATGCGAGTGCAGTCTGTTTGTAGTTCAAACTACATTTTAATTGTAGATATCATGTGAGCAGAAATGTCAGTATTTGAACCTCAAAGTATACTATTCAGTCCAAGTCATTAACTTCAATTCATCAGCTTAAGTTTACATTTTATATTCAACAAGCAAATTTTCTTTTTCTAAAGTACAACCCTGATTTTTTATTGTACAGAACATATGTCTGCTTAATGTTGGCTTGACTTTATAAACCACCAATTTGTTAATGTATATTATCTATCAAATTTAGACTTAATAATTTCAGATTTAACAGGTATGTATGGATGTATTTGATAGTAATGCACAATATTTATTTCAAGCATACATCCGGGAAGAGGACGACGCCCCCCCCCCCCCCCCGAGACATTTTATGTTAACCTATTTTCTATTTATGTGACAGCATTCAGCTATATTTGTATAGAGGAAATAGAAAATTTGTTCCCTTCAAAGTTTCATACGACCCCCACCCCTCCCTTCCTGGCCAAAAGTCCTGAAAGAAACACTGGCAAGCGTCTGGCATTCTGAAACGCATGGTTAAAGGTAGATATGTGCGGTTATTTATAAACAAAGTAATCTTTAATTCCGCTACCACACCTTAAATTAAGTGGCCTATTTATCTTGGTAGATATAAACAATACGCTGTTAGAAGCTTGACAGATTTCATTTCCTGGTGGGGATATGAAATAGCGGGACATGAAATTTTAGTGGTATAATATTGTGGATTAAACGTTGACAACCATTTAAGTAAATTTTTAGGCCGCACAGAGTCTATGGAAGTGATATATTTTAGATAATAAAAGAAGAAGCTGTGGGTATCTCTGTTTCTGTGTCGTCCGCAGTGGGAAAAGCTTTGGACAGCGACGAAGAAGTACTTGAGGTTCTCGGACGATGCGGCTTGGCAATATTTTTTAAACATTAAAATTAGCTTACTCAAGTGCGAGATCTTTCTTTTGTAGGTACAAATCATATCTCAGATTTTCGCTCTAGACTTTGAGTGATAGTTGTCGGGACAGTAACTAGGTTCTAAAATACAACATTTTAACTTTGTAACTTTAACAGATTTCATTCTATATTTTTCTTAATTTAGTGTTATTTTATCATTATGAATATTGTGTTAAAATGGCAAAATTTGGACGAAAACTCGCTAGGATAGCATTTAATTATCATTTTTTTTTATTTTACCATTTTTACTTTCCCTGCAATACATGAATTATAGGGAAAGTATTGGAATCATGCCAAAAATCACAACTCGAGTTTTTGACGGATCTACACGTTTTGAAACCTCTAGAATACGAAAAAACTATTTTTAGCATGGCGTGTTTGTACGTGTTTGTCTGTCTGTCTGTCTGTCTGTCTGTGTGTCTGACTGTCTGTGTGTATATCTGTCCAATGTATGTATCCACTATAACTCAAAAACTAATGGACCGAATTTTATAAAATTTGGTAGGTGAGTCACTTGGGTATAACCCTGGTGCTGATTAGTTTTTAATATGATTCGGAAAAACAGAACCCGCCATTCTTTGCGAAATGGCCTGTAAAAATTTCATGTATCCACTCTAGCTAAAATACTAATCGACCAAATTTCACAAATTTGGTAGATAAGTTACTTGTGGGATACTCTGGTGCTGATTACATTTTGGTACGATTCGGAAAAGAACAATCTGCCTTTTTTTACGAAATGGCCTGCAAAAATCGCAAAAATCTAAAATGAAAAGACTATGAATGCTCAAATGTATCAATTAAATTCTTGTTTTATACGCAATTTTTGACAAGGAAAAGAATATAACCAACTCCATTACTTTTGGACTAACCGTTCTCAAGATATTTGAGGTTTCTTGCGTTTTTGTTTCGCCGCTTTCGTAAAAATGCCCAATTACCAAATAAAAACAAAAATTGAATTAAAAACGCAAATCCAATGTTATTTTGTGCAATTAGACTCAATCTGAAGAATTATTAAAAAAATAGAGAAAAAATGAATTTGAGTCTGCTGGGAAAATCATGTGCTGCCAACATCAGATTTTTACTTTCCCTGCAATACATGGTAACGTATATGGAATGTATTGTAATCATGCCGAAAATCGCAACTCGGGTTTTCAACGGATATACACGTTTCGGGACCTCTAGAACGCGAAGACACTACATTTAGCGTGACTTCTGTGCGGGTGTGTGTGTGTCTGTCTGTCTGTCTGTCTGTGTGTTTGTCTGTGCAATGTATGTATCCCCTCTAACTCAAAATCTATTGGACCAAATTTCATAAAATTTGGTAGCTAACTTGTGTGTGACACTGGTGCTGATTTGTTTTTGGTACGATTCGAGATAAAAGAACACGCCTATATTTGCCAAATTGCCCGCAAATATTGCCTGCATCCACTCTAGCTGAAAGACTAATAAATTAAATTTTACAACAACCCTGGTGCTGATTAGATTTTGGTATGATTTGGAAAAAGAACTTGCCTTTCTTTACTTTCCTTATATACATAATGTATAAGGAAAGTATTGTGACGGGGTGAAAATTCGAGTTCGGCTTTCCGACGGGACAGCATGTTTCAAGCACCCCTGATCACGAATCAAATATTTTTGAGGTGATGTCTGTGTGTGTGCGTGTGAAAGTAAGTGTGTGTATGTGAAAGTATGTGTGTGTATGTGTGTGCGTGTGTCAGTGAAGCTGTGGAGACGATATCTCACGAACAAATAGAGCGATTCGAATTAATTTTTTTACAAAAATCACAATCCGTGAATACTAGAAGCCTATTGTTTTTAAACGCAATCGAATGTTCAGAATCCCCCCAAATTTTCGAGTGAAATTTTGAAAAAATCATCAAAAAATCAAAACCTTTAATAGTTACGCAAATAGACATTTTTTATATAATTTTTCCTTAGAAAACGATCGACATAAACTTTAGAAAGCTAGCATGAACCGTTCTCGAGATATTGCACATGTTTTAAATAAATTTATCAAAAAATCCCATAAATTAAAATATATATATTAACTGTTGAGAAACGTTCACTTTTCATATGTAATATCATGCGATAAATTTGGCGACATCATTCTCGTGGATCTAGCTCGTTCCATTCATAAGAAAAGATACTTTGACTAATACTTTTGTATTTGAACGCCAATAGTTATTTATCTGCTATAAGAATAACTTATTTCTCCGTCTATAACGCTTGGCGAGATTTTGGCTCTGAATTTGGCGGAATGTCGCCAACTTCGCAACTTTTTTAAATGTTGCCAAAATAACGAAAATTTCGCCAAATGAATAAAAATGACACTAAATCAATGAAAAGGACGACTCATTGACGAAAATTCAATGTCTTGGAAAGAATATAAATATCTACTATAAGAAAAACCTATTTTTCCATTGTAAAAGTAGTAAATTCATTGCATTATAATATGGAAAGTGATGTGTTGTCCACATCAGATTTCTTTTTTTTTTGCAAAATGGCCCGCAAAAACGTCAAAATCAAAAATAAAAAACTATGTATGCTCAAATATATCAATTAAATGCTTGTTTTATACGTAATTTTTAAAGATTAAAAGAATAAGACCAACCCCAATACACTAGGTATAACCGTTCCCGAGATAGATTATTTTTTTTCGTATTTCCGCTGTACCACTTTTGAAAATAAATCAGTTACCAAATGAGAAAGAAAATTGAATTCAAAGCGAATATTCAGTGTAATTTTAAGTAATTATTGGTGTTATTTTGTGCAATTAAAGTCAATGGCATATGAATTATGGAAGCAATAAAGAGAACGTGAATATGAGTCTGCAGGGAAAGTCATGTGCTGCCCACATCAGATTTTATCATCTGCGATGTGTTATATCTCAGGCCACGTTGATCCGATTAATAGGCCATTTTCACTAACATATAGGCGCTTATCAACAGTGGCCGCATTGAGGCCGAAGCGCATGGGCATCTGTCCAAAGGTGTTTTTTTTTTTCATTTGGGGATTTAAAGTAGTTTCAGCACGCTTACTTAGAATGTATCAAAGGAACCGCGTTGTACAATTGGCTTGGGTGCTAAGAACAATCGGGGAGGGGGGGGGGGAAGAAAAAAATTTAACGTAGGTAGAGCTTAACTTTCTCTGCAGACTCATATTCACGTTCTCTTTATTTCTTCATTAGTTCATTAAATTAAGTTTAATTACACAACATAACAGCCATAATTATTTTAAATTACACTGAATTTGCACTTTTAATCCAGTTTTCATTTTCATTTGGTAACTGCACTTATTTTCAAAGATGGCATAGCGAAAAGGCAAAAAAGAAAAGATTTAATTGATGTATTTGAGATTAAGTAGTCTTTTACTTTTAGAGTTTTGAGGGCCATTTTGCAAAAAAAGGTAGATTCTTTTTTTCTGAATCGTACCAGAATCTGAATCAGCACCAGTTTAACCTGCAAGTAATCTATCTACCAAATTGTGTGAAATTTCGTGTATCAGTTTTTCAGCTAGAGTAGATATAGGCAATTTTTGAGGGTCATTTCGCAAAAGAAGATAGGGTCTTTTATCTCGAATCATACCAAAATCTAATCAGCACCAAGGACTTACCAAATTTTATGAAATTAAATGAATTAGTTTTCAGTTAGAGTGGACACAAAATCTGCCCAGACAGACGCACACAGACGTCACACTAAAGATAGTTTTTTCGTGTTCCAAAGGTCCCAAAATGTGCAGATCCGTCGAAAACTCGAGTTGCGATTTTCGGCAGGATTCCAATACTTTTCCTATACCTTACCACGTATTTCAGGGAAAGTAAAACTATAGTAAGCAACTGTTACTTGGCATAGATTGATGTGAAGCATCACTCCTTTCGCATATTTCGAATAGGAAAAGATTAATGTATTTTGGATTAAATTTTGGCTCAAATTGCTGCTCAACAGATCACGATTTCGGCTCAAATTGTTGTTCAACAGATCACGATTTCGGCTCAAATCAGGCAATTTGTAAATTGAGTGATGTTAACTGTATGTATTATTTATACAACGGACACTTATTCAAGACCCAGACAACGTATGGCCATTCGTTCTTATTTAGAGAATATATGTACTATTAATATTAATGTTATTAATATAATTGAATTGGATGCTATTTAATGGAAGTGTACTTAATACGAAATAATTGGCAATACATATTGAAAATTTACCCATATTATGATAACAGATTTAGTATTTTAAGTACTTTAACTGATTTATTTGCGATTAACTTGAGACATTCCTCACGGTCAAACGAAGTTTTGCATGTTTTATATGTCGATTGCGCTATTATTAAGTATTGAATGATTGTGCTCTGGATTGTTTTTAAAAGCACATTTAATGCCTCAGAGCTTTATAGGCGAGTCGTGCAATCTGGGTCATGGAAATGTGGTGTGGGCAGTACATGATTTCCTCTACAGATTAAAATCCACCTTTCTTCCTTTCTTTGATAACGCATTAAATTGCGTTTAATTTCACAAAATAAGACACATAATAATTTCTTTCTAATTACATAGAATTTGAAACATAAATTATGTTATTGTATTTGATACTGTTGTATGCTCTACTTTGCGTATTTCGAAATAACGTTAAGGAAAGAATAAGATAAGATAAATTGATCGAAAAGGACCCAAATCTAATAAGCAGCAGGAAAATATATGAGTGATTTTTATAAAGAACCTTTCTACTTTCAACCCGAGATCGTGACTCTTGTAAAAACCATTGCAATTGATCTGAATTAAACTCCAATACCCTAACTACTAGGATTCTATAGAGGAATCACGACAGTTAAACAACTTTATTCTCAGTTAACCTCGCTGGAAACTCAAAACACACATATATATAATACATAACACATATATATATATACAAGGTGTACAGTGCTATCGATGCCCAATGGCTATTTCCTCAACTGTAAGTCACAGAGATATGCATCCAATTGCAAAAATGTTTAAAATTTTAAAATCTATTATCTTAGAAACAGTTTAAATCAATAAATGCATTTCTGAAAGAAATACGAAATATAAATTTTTATACAATCCCCCGGTCCTACCAATTACATTTTAGAAAATCATCATATAATTTTATGTAAAATAAAAAAAAAATCATCCTTTTACGACCAAAATTGACCGAATTATAGCTGTTTAAAATTGGAGCACTTTATGTGCTGAGAAATGGTTAATACGGTCCCTAAGTGGTTGCGGTTGCCTGAAATGGGACATTTTTATGTGTGGAAAAGCGACTTAAGTCATAAAGTTTAATGCTTCATACCTCGGGGAATTTTGGTCGTAAAAGGAAGATTTTTTCTTTATTTTGCATGAAATTGTAAGAGGATAATTTTCCTAAATATAATTGGTAGGGCCGGGGGACCGAATAAAAATTTATATTTCGTATTTCTTTCAGAAATGTATTTATTGATTTAAACTGTTTCTAAGATAATAGATTTTAAAATTTAAAACATTTTTGCGATTGGAAGTATATCTCTGTGACTAACAGTTGAGGAAATAACCATTAGGCACCGATAGCACTGGACACCCTGAATAATACATAACATACATATATATAATACATAACACATATATATAATACATATATATACTAATTATTTACAATGCTAGCAGTACAAATTCTACCCGGGACATATTAATCTACAATGCAATTTAAGCCTCACTCTTAACTAAACTAAATCTCACATGAACAGAATATGATCAACATATGAAATGTTCACTTAAAATATCTATGCTATACTCACAATTATTCGTTCTACGGACGATCTAAGACACACACAAGCGCGAACTCGGCAAAATACCAGATCCGTAATTCACAAAAATCCGTAATTCACCATTTTACTGATCAGGCCACTCATGAGTATGCGATTCTTCGGAAAGTTGAGAAGTTTAGGACATAAATTAAAATCAGGAAAAAGTAAAATTGGAATACAATGATAATAAACAATAGAATCATCACACTCACCCTGGCCAGTCAAAAAAGTTTTAAACTTGGATACTTTAAACGGACCCCGTTAAAAATTTTCATCCACGCAAATCCTTGCCAACCAAAACACCTTTGGTACAACTGGAGCAAATTATTTTATCTTCCAGTTGTTCGTACTGGCAAACTCGCTTTATTCAGTTTAGGAATTTATGCTTATTCATTGAAATACACAATATATATATTAACGTATTGATCATTTTACATTGTTACTAAGTTAAACACATTACTCGTTCAAATAACACTATATTCAATTTCATTTATGCACTACTGATGCAGTCAATACTAGTTTTAGAATCCATATATCTTAAAAAACATAAAAAATTGTAATTAGTCTTAATTAGTCATCCTTTGTCTTGAAAAACAGTGCGATTATTTGCAATTCTGATTTTTGATCCTTGGTTAACGCGGCTTCTACCAAATCGATTTCTACGTCCTTTTGCTCAGTTTTTGAGTTTTTCATTTCTAATTTTCCTAAATTTGATTTAAAATTTAGTTCAACATTTGCTTCATTTTAAAATCCCACTCCTAGAATAACTGGAAATTGTAGTTTTCTAAGCACTAATAGTGGAATTGTGACCTTTTCGTTTCGTATTTCAACTGTTCCGCAATTGGATCCTATGACCTTATTTACCCCACCTTGCGCTGTAATCACTTCTACATCTTTTACTTTGTATAATTTTTGTATATGGCACATTTCTTCACTTCTATTTGAATATAGTTTTAATTTAAAATATTGTGTTTTTTTACTACTTTCACATGTAATTTATTATGCATGTAGTTTGATATAGGGCCATAAACAGCATTTTTATTTAGGTTAATACTCAATCATGTGAGACAAGCTGAAAAAGGGTCCAGACAAATAGGTGACAGAATTGACATTAAATTTGGAAATGTTTATGATCCACAAATATGCCAATTTGTTACGAAGCTTTCCTTTGTCTGTTGAGATTTGAAACAGACAGCGAAAACAGAAAATCTATAAGGGGTTTGGCCCGCACCATGGTTCCGAACTGAAACGACGACATCAATAAGGAGGGGCGAGTGACGTTGTTACTAATAGATACCCTGCTCCGCTTCTGATTTGGGTCGGAAAGGACATACTACTTATATTTTAAGGAATACTATATTTTTGAATTATCGTAAAATGAGAGATGTAACAGTTAAGTACCCATTAGGTAGCAGTAATGAAATGTTCCTAAATACCTTAAAAACTTATTCTTTCGCTGGAAACTCTCCAAATTGAAATGATTTGTTTGCTGAAGATATTGTAGATAGACGCTCAAACACCATTAGCGGAAGAACAACAATCTTTGGAGAAATGAAATTTACAGTTTTCGAAACAGCAATTCCACAGCGAAATTCTTTTAAAACGTGGCAGTTTACAAATTGGGAAGTAACTTAAATGATAAATAGGAAGCTCTAATACAGTATGTTGGAAGTGCGAAATGTATATCGCAGTAAAGTTTAACGCCGAATTTCTGTCGGCAGAAGATAAAACAGTTTGACGAATAGCATCTTAATGTGCTTAATAAGTAAAGAGTTATTAAGAGAAGTCTTACATGTGTATTTATATTGAGCAAGATTCTTTCTATACCTCATCTTCCAAAATGTATTTCTCTTTCTTAAAACATACTTTTACGCTTCCTACATACATAGTATAATGTATGGGGGACAGTATTGTGAGGGAGTCAAACATTTGAATTCGAGTACTTGACGGAAGAGCACGTTCCATTTATCCTTGAACTCAAAACGAATATTTTTGAAGTGATGTATGTATCTGTATGTGTGCTTGCGTGCGTGCGTGTGTGTGTATGCATGAGTGGAAGAGATATTTTACGAACGATTGGAGAGTTTCGAAATTGAATTGGTTACGATTCTTGCAATCAGTGAATGCTGGATACCTATCCATTTTAAATGCAATGGAATGTTCGCAAACATCCCCATTTTTCGAAAGAATTTTTGAGTAAATCATAAATAATCATGATTTGCAATAATATTGAATAAATTACCATATATATATATTACCATATATATGTATATATATATATATATATATATGTATATATATATATATATGTATATATATATATATATATATGTATATATATATATATATATATGTATATATATATATGTATATATATATATATATGTATATATATATATATATATATGTATATATATATATATATATATATATGTATATATATATATATATATGTATATATATATATATATGTATATATATATATATATATATATGTATATATATATATATATATATATATATGTATGTATATATATATATGTATATATATATATGTATATATATATATATATATATGTATATATATATATATATATGTATATATATGTATATATATATATATATATATATATATATACATATATATATATGTATATATATATATATATATGTATATATATATATATATGTATATATATATGTGTGTGTTTATATATATATATATTAAAATAAGATATATATATATAGGATACAAATAGAATAAAAAATGGATGGGAAGGTTAACGGGCAATATGCTAAACAAGCCTAAGGGGGGATTATGACCCCTTAAATCCCCAGTTTCAGCATGCTGCTAGGCCGCAGCACACTCCCGGTATGACAACCCGGTATGACAACCGGCACTTCTGCAATGTATGCACTTCGAAAGAATAGACCTTGATTTTCAAAGGAGTAAAGAAGAAATTTTACCTAATTCCTATAGAACGCTGTCATAATCCATAGAACAATATGGAAGAAGAATTCATCCTTCCCCTTAGTTATTTTAAACAGTCGTAATCCATACCATGATTCACATACTCTTATATCAAATCATTACAACATTCAGTTGTTTCTTCTTTCACCATGAGTGAAAGTAGTTGTTATAAAATCGTGATCTAAATCTCTATTTCTTTTTGTTGCCATTTCGTCATTACAAACATACATGATGTCATGTACTTGTGAATATTTATTTTTGTAATGATCATCTAGTTGGCGTTTTAAAAAGGCCTTAGGATACTTTTGTAGCAGTGCTTCCCCCATCACGAACATCTCTATCTATTCTTTCTTTTTCATTGTTGATGATTCTATGATGTCTTTTTAGATGTTGTATAATAACATTACGGAATATGTTACGATATATATTGCTATGCCAATACGTCAGATAATTGACCTTTATATCAAAATTTGTTCATTTGTCATATATATTAAATATAATGTGATCCTGGTCGTTGTACCTAATATTGAGATCTAGGAAGTTAACGTCCTTTTGATCACTTTCTATTGTCTTGATTAGTTTTAAATCTTCAGGATAAAATGTAAAGTCGAATTGATAATTGGGGTCTATTGCACCTGTTATAACATCATCAACATATCTCATACATATTAACTCATTATTAATGTGTAACTTTGACTCGTATCAATGTAAGTAAATGTCAGCCAATATCGAAGAACATCCACCTCCCATAGGAATTCCATTGATTTGTTTGTAATATCTGGAGCCATTAAACAAAATGTTTTTGAATATCACTATTTTCACAATATATTTATATTTGTTAATCTCAATATATGATTGCATATCATATCTTTCATAAGTTTTGATTAGGATATCATACAGGGATATCAAATCTAATTTTGTTGTACTATTCAGATCTTTTATTAATTTTCATTGTAATTATTGTCCATATCATAAAAATTACAAGAAATATGAACACGAAAAAGGGAATATAAAATTGATTAACTAGTTCTTACCTAGTTCTAAATTGTGGTATTTAGACGATATTTCAAAGCAAAATGGGACCTGTAAAAGAACTTTGAAAATAAAAGAAAGTAAAATGTAGTCTTCAGAACTGAATTGTAGCCAAAATGACGCCCAGAAAAATAATTTGAAAGTAAATTGTGGTCTTTAAAAAAGGCTTGAAAATAAATTGTAGTCTTTAGAAAAGGCTTCAAAGCAAAATTGGTCCGGCAGAAAAATTTGAAAGTATAATGGGGTTCTCAAAATGGAAAGCAAAATGGGCCTTGCAGAAGGACTTTAAAAATAAAATGCGGTTTTCAGATGTGGTTTGAAAGCAAAATGAGCCTTTTGAAAGTAAAATGTTGTTCTCAGAATTGATTTGGTATCAAAAGGCATCCAGGAGAATTTTGAGAGAAAAATGCTGCCCGTAGAAAACTTCAAAAATAAAATAGCATCCTCATAAGAGATTTAAAAGCAAAATGAAGAAGAATATTGGAAGTAAAACGCGTCCTTTTGAAGAGTTAATAAAGAAAAATGAGTCCAGGAAGCTTAGAAAGGTTAGACAGCCGCGTTCTTTACTATATTAGGAGAAATTTAGTTCGCATACTGTAAGTGTAGAACTTGAAACTTATTAATTGAATTTACTATGTATATAATTATGCATTTACTAAAAATTAAATACTTGTACATCTTAAATTTTTTTCTTACCATCTATATAATCATTTTCTAACACCTTTTTGTCCTTCCCGAACCTTCAGAAACCCCTTGGTGACCTAAAAATCTGGATCTTAGCACATTTATAATACCAGCTATGATGCTCAAACTAATAGAAGTGAATTTTCGATTTCTCCTTTGGGGGCGTACAAAATGATAGGACGCGAAAAGTATTTTTAGAGACTCGTAAAGCTCTATACGTTGACACAGAAGCCTGAAACCTGTCACAATTATATTGACGGCCAAGGGTCAGAAACTAAATGGGCCAAGCTTCACTTAAGAAGAATGTTTTGACGTTAATCCTCATACATTATTAAACTAAATAAATCACAATTTAAAAATTGCAAATTAATTTTTTGATAATATTATAATGTTAATTTCCTTGTCCTTTGAAAGGAATAAACATTAGTATTCTATAATTTTTAATATTAATCTAACCTAAAATAAACGTTAAAATATTTAAATGTTTAGCAGGTACCCACCGAAATGTTCTTATGTTTATAAAAAGTTCTCTAGGTAGTTGGAAAGTCTCCAGCCTGAAATGATTTGTTTTTTGAAGATATTACAGATAAATGCCCAAACACCATTTGTGGCAATACAATCTTAAGGAAAATGGAATTTAGTGTTTTGGAAAGAACAATTTCAGAAAGAAATACTTTCATAATATTTCATTTTTTTATTAAATTGGTAAGTAACGTAAGAGATAAATATAATGTTTTGCAGGAACAGTTTCAGAGAATGTGGAAGACATTTCGCTGTGTCTTTCCTATCCGAAGCTCTGTCTGTAGAAGATAAAGGCGCTATAATGTAGTGCTATAATGTAGTTGATATGTACAGAGTTTTATTTTATGTGTTTCATAGCTACTGATAATATTGGTCAAAATAAAATAACTTATTTGTAGTCAAATCCAAGTGCTATTGATCTTCAATGAATACAACATTAAATAAATTTCATTTGCTTAATTTTTAATAGTAAGGAAGTCACTAAAGAAGTGGTAAAACATTTTGTTGGAAACTAAATTAAGTATTTAGTTCAAATTTGGAAAAATATGTACATCCCGTTGTGTTTCTCGGCAAAGCTCACCAATTGCTCTGCATTTAGGAAATGTTTCCTGTAACTTTTAAATTTCGTTAGAAAATATAGCGGTAAATTACCCAATAAAAATGTGGATAATTTATTTAATTTAAATTATTTTTTAAACATTACAATTGTTCATGACAACTTTACGTTACAAAAATAAATTTATTAAATTATTATTTATGCATTGCTCACATACGTTGTCAACAATTTTCTAAAAATGTCTTTAAAAGCTTAGAGAGTGTGACTTTTGAAATAAGAGAGTAATTGAGCACCATACCCAACGGCAATCCGTACTTCAAATTTGTATATAAATGCACAATATAAAAGCACAGTGATATCATTCTCATAATTGAATAATTTATAAGAAAGGTAAAAATACCTCGACTACTCATCATATTTCCGTTTTAATTTAGTGAAGAAAATTACACTAGCCATACTTTTCCAAATTTACCGAATCATCCTATACACATACACCATTTTTAGAGCAAATTTATTGCTAAAACTTTTAGAAATTGCTGCACACGCTTTTATGGTACCTTGTTGAGTCAGTGTCCATTCATTGTAAATCTTAGAGTAACTGTTACTTGTCATTTCTCAGAGGCGTATTTTTTTTGTTGGTGGTGTGTGTGTGTGGGGGGGGGGGATCCACCTTTGCTTTAAAGCTTCATTGTTTTGTCGTCTTTGCTTGGCTATGAAACCCACGTCCCGTTCTTGCATAGGATCGTTAGGATTGGTTCTGAGACCCACGTCACATTCTTGCACAGGATCATTAGGATTGGTTCTGAGACCCATGTCACTTCTTTGCACTTATTCCTCTTATAGCGTTGTATTCTGTAACTTTTTGGATGCATGTGCGTATCACCTGATACACCCTTACTAGTAAATTGCAGGACCTACGCCAATAAGTAGACACAAAACAGCATTTTTGGCCAACTTTTAAGTTTATTGCCTGGCACTCAGTATTTGTCGGTGCATGGTATTTGCTTTTACTCTTAAAAGTTCATATTTCGGCTTTATTTTGCATATCAATATATCTGACAAAATCAGGTCATCACAGACCCTAATCTAATACTTTCCCTTTAAATATGCTGTGTATTGTAGTAAAAATCTGATGCGATCAGCGCATGACTTTCCCTAAAGTTCCAAACTCATTTTCTCTTTATCTCATTTATAATTGATTAAATTGAATTTAATTTCCCTAGATAACACTCATAATTATTTGAAATTACACCGAATTTACACTTTTAATTCAGATTTCGTCTGCATTTGGCAACTAGACGTATTTTTAAAACCAGCGTAGCAATAATGCGATAAACTTAAATATGTCTAGAATGGCTAGTTATAGAGTAATGAGGTTGGTCTTATTCTGTTCAACGTAAAAAATTATGTATCAAACAAGCATTTAATTGATACATTTGAGAATACGTAGTCTTTAATTTCAAATTTTGACGATTTTTGCGGACCATTTCGCAAAAAAAAGATAGGTTCTTTTTCCCTGAATCATACTAAAATCTTATCAGAATCAGGATAATACACAATCGACTTATCTACCAAATTTTATGAAATTCGGTTCATTAGCTTTTAAATTAGAGTGGATGCATGCATTGCACAGATGCAGAGAGAGAGATGGAGAGAGAAGGGGGAGGAGGGGAGAGAGAAGGAGAGAGAGAGGGAGCGAGCGAGGAGAAAGAGAGGGGAGGGAGGGAGAGAGGGGGAAGAGAGAGCCGGAGAGCGAGCGAGCGAGCGAGAGGGAGAGAGTGGAAGATGGAGAGAGTGGGAGATGGAGGGACGGAGAGAGAAAGAGAGGGAGGGACGGAGAAAGAGGGAGGGAAGGTAGAGCGGGAGAGCGAGCGAGAGAAAGATCGAGAGAGATCGAGCGAGAGAGAGAATGAGAGAGATCGAGAGAGAGAGAGAGCGAGAGAGAGAGAGCGACAGAGAGAGAGAGAGGGAGAGAGCGAGAGAGAGATGTCACGCTAAAAATATTATTTCGTGTTATAAAGGTCCCAAAACATGTAGATCCGTTATAAACGAGTTGCGATTTTCGGCATGATTCCAATACTTTATACATTATCATGTATTGCAGGGAAAGAAAAAATGAATGAATTTAAGTTAAACCTCTGTAAAGACTTTCATCCATATAACAAAATATTTTTAACAAGACGTTTTTCATAAAGCAACTTAATGGAATAAGATCGGAAATGATTTATAAGATGTTTATCTTTGAGGCGAAACCAGTAAATGAGATATCGAACATCTAACAGGGCTTTTGACAACATATCTTTAGTATGGCATACACCCTTCAGAATTCTTACGTCATATATTGGCATACCATCTTTCTATCCTTTCATCTATATGTATTTGTTGATGAGTTATTGGATAGATAAAAAAAATCTGCAATGTAGGAATGAAAGCTTGTATCCATGTTAGATGAATATGGATTATATAGCACGTGTGTCAGTGGGACATCGTTCTACATCAAATTGAAAGTATGTCTGTTTATTTGTGTATTTATTTGTCTGTTCCATAAACATAACCACAGTTTTTGACTGACTTATTTAAAATTTGGTATGTTTATGCTCTACTTTCCGTTGGATATACACATCCAGGTTTCGATCAAACATAAAGCAAATCAAACTCTACTCACTAAATCAACTAAATCAAACATTAAAGTTAATCATGAATAAACAAAATCGGGGCATAAAGTTTTACTTTTGCTACACTGTTATTGGGAACCATTAACCATTTATCAATGGAAACATCGAACACCGCACCTAACTCGCTGATGTTTTAAAAGCAACGACTGGCTATGTTGAAGAAAACCCAGACCACACGACCAACCCTAAGGCAGTCGTTGTTGTTGTTGTTGAGACCCAGATCGTCCGACCTACCAGAAAGGTGTAAAGTAACCGTTTGGACGGCCGGGAAGTGCCACCCAATTTAGACCGGAACCCAGTAGGGGAGGCATCCACAGGGACCGTTCCCTCCTTCCCCTACCACCAACCTCTCGGAAGGATTTACGGACTCACATGTTTAACGTGATCGTACTACGCATGAACACGTCGGCAGTTGTGGCAGCGTGCAAATCCAGCGCGCAAACCACTGGGCTACCGCGCCCGAAATGTGCCAACAGCACGCGGTGTTCCCAGGTGGTCACCCACCCTAGTACTTACCGCGCCCGATGCTGCTTGACTTCGGTGATCTAACGAGAACCAGTATTTTCAGCACGGTACGGCTGTTGGCTCCCTAAGGCAGTCGTATAACACTAAAACAAAAGTTCCCAAAGCACATCGGGGTAAGCGGCAAAACACTTTTTTTTTACTTCCAATGGCAAGAGAAAATGGCAAATGTCTTACAACAAAGAACACAAAAAACAAAAGTCAATGTCTCATCAGCAGGTTTCTAACACTCCAATATCTTCTCACCTTGGATTCCCCACACAAAGTCGAGCATCCCTTGATATGGTACCTGTCCATAACTTCGTCCTTTCTACAAAGCGAGCAATTTGGGCTGTCATAAATGCCAATGCGGTGTAGGTGACTGGCCAGATAGTTAACGACAAAACAATACTGGCGGAACCAGATTATCAGATCCGAATTCGCCCTTTTTGCTGCAGAGTTCAATTGTTAGACGCTCCTTTAATAGTTTTAAGGATGTTTTTCTGTGAATTTTGGGCCTTTTTTCATTATTTTTTTTTAATTTACATGAGAGTTTTGAGGGAGTCAAAATATGCAATGATCAATTGGTGTTGTCTTTGACGATTTCCGTCTTAGTGCCAAAATAAATATGAAGACTGCCCCTTATGCAAATTTTAAATATCGTCCTTATTTCGTCTGTCTCGAAGACCAGGCGAAGAAATCACAGTCCATGACGTCATCATGATATGAGAATGACGTGAGCCTGGGATTTCCAAGATTTACCAGTTAGAAGAAGTGTTGCCAGATTTGGCTATTTATCGCCATTTTCGCGGCATTTGGCGACTTTCGGAATGTTCCAAAAACTTCCCGATAGAACGATTATTCTTTGAGATATAGAGATTTCCAGTAGTTTCTATGGAGAGACTATAAATAGGAGTCATCGGGGAGTTCAGCTGACCACTTGACAATATAAGAGCTACAGTGGAATGTGACTTTTGTCAATGTTTTGGGAATAGTAGCCGTTGTTTTGTGAAATTATTTTCGGCAGTGTTGAGATTATTAAAGCTTATTTTGTGTAATTAGTGGAGCATTTAAGTGCTGTTTGATTGTATATTAATCTTGTTTCCTTTGTGCTTGTGAATAAACGCTAGTTATCCAGAAACTTAGACTCGTCTATCTATATCCTGCATATGCACCCACGATTGCAGAGCATACGATCGTAACAGCATCTACATTTCACTTATATGCTCACACACGCACACTTTTTTAAACATCTATTTTCAGTATCTACTACAGATAGAGATTAATTCATTACTGATATAGATTGAGAATCAAATTGCGAAGGAGCTGGGTGTCCTTTTATGGATTCACATTTTTGGTTCTTTTTCCACTTATAATTCAGAAAATTTCCTTAAAACATATATTTCTTGGCTATAGATATAGCTTCAAAGCTATAGATATAGCTATGGCTATAGATATAGCTATAGATATAGCCATCAAATTTTAGAGATCGTAAGCCGATTTATTAAAATTTTCTACTTCTGGTTTTGTTTAAAAAATTTCCTTGAAACATATTTTTCTCGGTATCGACTACAGATAGAGCTTTGCTCATGACTACATGAATTTAACATCGAATTACAGAGTACTGCAAAGTTCAATGATGATTTTCACTTCCGGGTACAGGAGATGTCACTTCCTGTTTTTTCGAAAATTCGCATGACTGACGACGTAAGTATACAAAAGGAAATAAAAGTGCTTTCTGCCAAAAATAGTGCGTATACACCTTTTGCCATAATAGTAGGGCTCCTTCATATATTTCTTATTCTAAAATATATGTTGAAGGGGGATCTTTTCACATACTAATCAGTCAAAATCTCGAATTGGGAAAATTTTCGGAAACAATTATTTATACAGTCGTATAAGGTAGTTTTAATACGAGTAATAAATAAGCATAAGGTTATTTTTAAAAAATTAAACCCATTTTTATTCCATTGTTTAAATACCAATAATTTTTCTTTAGTTTTTTACCAAATTGAACTGGAAGCCTCAGATCAAAAGCGCAATTAAAGAATTCCATTCGGCCAGAGGCCAACTCTCAGCCATACTCTACTTCCCCCACGCGAGCTACAACATCAAAGTATTACTATACAAGACAGTACTTAGGCCCATCCTCTTGTACGGCTCTGCTATTTGGGAATTCGCAGGGAAAAACCACATCAAGAAACTCCAAACAGCTCAAAACAAGACACTCCGGGCAATCAGGAAAGCCCCTAGGTTCCTCAGGGACGATATCATCCACAGCGACTTCGGAGTAACAAATATTAGCAAACACATCTCAAAATTAGCAATTAAAATGTTTCAAAATTTAAATAAAATACCCAATGAAGAAATCTGCAACTTACCGGAGTACGACCCCCATCAGTGGAAGTTTCGGAAGAGACCCAGAGCGTCCACAATACTTTAATCTCTATAAGCACTTAAAAATTTAAAAGCACTTTGAAACTTTAACTAAACAGCTCATCTCTACACTTGATAAATTGAATAGCAGAACTGAAAAATCTCCGAAAATTGTGGACGCTCAATCCCGGGCTCAAGAGGAACCAGGACTTTTTGTCCATTCAAAATATTTTGAACACCTTAGAAAACGGAGAACCTCATGGCAATGTCATAATACTTACCTCAACTAAGTCATATATATATATATATATATATATATATATAAATTAAAAAAAAAAATCACTTCCCACCTAGTAACAGTTCTATACTCCTCGGAGTATTCCCGTGTACACCCCCCAATTCTTTGGAGCAATTCAAGTAATTACAGAGAACATGATGGTACACATACAGCTCGGAGATACGGTCATAGTTGACCAGGCGCTCCAGAATTGCACCCCCGACTTGACTGACTTTTAGTTTTTTACTGAGGAAATAATCCTTAGACTTATTATCATGATATTTATGCCAGAGACAATGGATAAATATTCGCATTTCACTTAGTTAAATACAAATAAATATATCTTTAAGAAAAAAATAAATGTTTACACTCATTTGTCGAGTTTCCAACCAAAACTCGAATTTACCCAGAATTCTTCGCCATCTTAATGAAAAATTCAAATCGAAAATGAAGTGATGAACCATAAGCAATTATAAATGAACGAAACGAACTCTTTTTTTTCCCCGCCACCATTGGCCATGGAGAAACTGTCTACGATTTAGAAACCCATCCTACGCAACATTGCCAGAACAATAATGGCCAATTATGTTATTTCTTATTATACTGTTACAACGATCCTTTGGAATCGTGGATGTTAATTCACACGTTAATTCACAAACACAGCGTATACAGAAACAATATACAGTAAAACAGCACTTAAATGCTCCACTAATTTCACAAAATAACCGATACTATTCTAAAAACATTGATGAAAGTCATTTCACGAAACAGTCGCTGCTGTTCTCAAAACATTAACAAAAACCACATTTCAATGTAGCTCGTATATGTCAACTGATCTCCAACAGAATGGTGATATTTATATAGACTTTTATAGACTCGCTATAGAAAACTTCTGGAAATCTCTCATGTCTCGTAGAATATCGGTTACTTCGAGGTGTTTCTCGAATTTTCGAAATATTGCCAATTTTCGATAAATTGAGGATAAATCGCCAAATCTGTAAACGCTACAGTTTATGGCAACCCTGGGTGCACGTCATAAGAAAGCCTTCTTGCACGGGTGTTTTCTCCGTCTAGTCTTCAAAAGAGATGAAAGTGGTGGTGGGAATAGACTCCATTTTATAAATTTGTAGCAATACGGTTATTCCGATTATTATACGTAGGATCTTAAAACGATAGACCTCCATACATGTTCAACCAACCTTTCTTTAGATTGATGTTGTAAAGGAGAATCAATTTATCAAGCCGAAGAGGAAATACTCCATGTATAACACTCCGGATCCAAGGAGCAAGCCAAGAAATCGATTGACCTGGGGCCACCTGTCACTCTATCGATTTTGGAAGGGTGTTTTTTTTTTTGCAGTGATCCAGTGAAGCCAAAAGTTTTCACCCTTTTTTATATTTTTCTATCTTGTCTAGAGATGTAAATGTATTTGCCTAGTGTTGTTTTACACATTCTCTTCTTTGTAAAACTACTCTGCAACTTGGCAAAAACATCTCATGTGAGCAAGCAGAACTTAAATTTACAGAAACACCCTGATGTATTATTTTGATATATGTAGAAAATACTTATTTTGTTTCCATTTGTTAAAGGCAAATTTAGCACTTTGTTAACCAAATAAAATGATCTGTATCATAGAGTTGTGTGAAATTGACTAAGTGATAAATTAAACAGCTCAAACTGATGAAGGTAGACACTTGAAATTTTGCATATGCAACCTACATAGTAACGGAATATATCAAATATTTTAGAATTTTATTGGAAAAATTTATAAATCACAAATTTCTTATTCCAGTTTTCCTCCAGCTGACTAGAAAGTGGTTAAACAAATAGAATTACATTATGCGTTTTTGTACTATAACGCACAAAATTTTTTTTATCATAAAATTTCTTAATCAATTTTATTGGTGTGTAATCTCCCGTTCTTTAGATATTTTAATTGATAGTTCATCAGGTCATATTTTTCTATTTTACAAGTAAAATTTTGTGCAGTATTTTTAACACTTTCCAACATCGTTAGAAACTGTTTATCACTTTGGTCATTTTGTCTGTCTGTCTGTTTGCACGATAACTGCAGTAAAATTCACTATCGAATAGAACTTTATTATGTTGAGGAGAAAATCTGTGGGATATTTAAGAATGAAAATGAATAATAGTACCCAATTAGTTTCGGATTTAACCCGGGCAGAAAATATGGAATACATTGAACCCTATGGGACTTAATTTTTCAAACATTTTTAAGCACAGTTAACATTCACAAATTGCTTCAGAAGTTTTAGGAAATATTCAAAATATCACATAAAATGTATAAAAAAATTTTAGCAAAATATGTTGGTTATTTTTTAAAATAAAAATTGAAATAATAACTACACCTGTGATGTGTTCATGCGGAGTACGATCACGTTAAACATGTGGGTCCGAAAGTCCTTCCGAGAGGTTGGTGGTAGGGGAAGGAGGGTACGGTCCCTGTGGATGCCCCCCCCCACTGGGTTCCGGTCTAAATTAGGTGGCACTTCCCGACCGTCCAGACTGTTACCTTACACCTTCCTGGTAGGTCGTACGGTCTGGGTTTCAACAACAACAACATAAAGAAATCATGTGACTCATTGTAAAATAAAATATGGTTTACATTTCCATTGTTACTGTAGATGTTTAAAGATCGTTTATATTTAGAGTTGCGTCCGTCCTAAAACCGTTTTAATTTTGTAACTACATATTGTGCCAGCGGAATTATAATATTTTTTATTTTGAATGACCACTACACTTTGATTGTTCCTAGAACGAAGCCTAATTTTAACGCTATACTATAGCATGCAGAATATAAAGAAATCAAGCGATTGTAAGTTGAGCCGTATAAGAATTGCTGATTTTTTTTTCAGGCAAAATTATTTAGCTATTGCGTCTGGAATATAAGTGATATGAATGAAATATGCATTGATTTTACATAGAAAGGCAAACGATTTATATTTCGATAACATTATTTGAATAAAGTTCCTTTTGTGTAACTAGCGTCGTCTTTTTCGAAAATTATTGTAGTTCTGTGATGATTTAAGAAGAATCAGCACTGAATGTATCACATTTTAGAGATATTTAAATAAAATTACATTTCAGTTGGAAAGTGTTTCATAATCAATACTTTATGCATGAATGATATTTCTTATTATTCCATTTGTAAACATAATAAGAGTTACGCTTACCAAAATGATATTTTAATCCGAAGAAAGAAGATTAGAGGTTCCATTAATGCCCAATCATAAAAGAAAACCTTATAGAAGAAGATGAATAAACACATTAATTGTAGTAGCATCAGATGACATAGAAACAATTGTAGATGAAACAAGTTCAATAAATTATTACAATGTGACATTTAAAAATATAAACATAGACAATAAAAATTTGATGTGGACAGCACATGACTTTCACTACAGACTTATATTCACGTTCTCTTTATTTTAGTTCAATTTAATTCACTTTTAATTCAAATTTCGTTGTCATTCGGAAACTGGACTTATTTTCAAAGATGGTGTAGAGAAAATACGAAAAAACTAAAATATCTCAAGAACGGATAGTCTTAGTGTAATAGCGTGGGTTTTATTATTTCCTTCGTTAAAAATTACGTATAAAACAAGCATTTAATGGTTATATTTGCTAATACGTAGTTTTTTATTTTAGATTTTGACGATTTTTGCGGGCCATTTTGCAAAAAAAGACAGGCTATTTTTTTCCGAATAGCACCATAATCTAATCAGCACCAGGATATCCCACAAGCGACTTATCTACCGAATTTTGTGAAATTTGGTCCATTATTGTTTCAGCTAAAGTGAATACAGGCTTTTGTGGGCCATTTCACAAAAAAAGGCGGGTTCTTTTATCCCGAATCGTACTCAAAACTAATCAGCACCAGATTCGCCTACAAGTGACTTACCTACCAAATTTTATGAAATTCGGTCAATTAGATTTTTAGTTAAAGTGGATACAAAATCTGCACAGACAGACAGACACACAGACACACACACAGACGTCACTCTAAATATAGTTTTTTCGAATTCTAGAGGTCTCGAAACGTGTAGATCCGTCGAAAACTCGAGTTGCGATTTTCGGCATGATTCCAGTACTTCCCCTATACAATACCATGTATTGCAGGGAAAGTAAAAAATCTGATGTGGGCAGCACATGACTTTCCCTGCAGCCTTATATTCACTTCTCTTTATCTTAATTAAATTTAATTCACTTTTAATTCAATTTTCATTCTCATTTGGTAACTGGACTTATATTCAAAGGTGGTGTGGAGAAAATGCGAAAAAACCAAAATATCTCGAGAACGGCTAGTCCTAGTGTAATGGGGTTGGACTTATTCTTTTCATCGTTAAAAAATACGTATAAAACAAGCATTTAATGGATATATTTGAGTATACGTATGTATTTATTTTAGATTTTGACGATTTTTTAGGGTCATTTCTCAAAACAAGGCAGGTTATTTTTTTGGAATCGTACCAAAATCTAATCAGCACCAGCGTATCCCACAAGTGACTTATCAACCAATTTTTGTGAAATTCGGTCCATTAGTTTTCCAGCTAGAGTGGATATAAGCTTTTGCGGGCCATTTCGCAAAAAAGACGGTTTATTTTATCCCGAATCATACCCAAAACTAATCAGCACCAGATTCGCTCATAAGTGACTTACTTACCAAATTTTATGAAATTCGGTCCATTAGTCTTTTAGTTAGAGTGGAAATCTGCACAGACAGACAGACACACAGACAGACGTCACGCTAAAAATAGTTTTTTCGTATTCTAGAGGTCTCGAAACGTGTAAATTCGTCGAAAACTCGAGTTGCGATTTTCGACATGATTTCAATACCTTCCCCATACATTACCATGTGTTGCAGGGAAAGTAAAAAGGGTGACAATTAAGGCAGGTAAACAATTAGCTATCAATACGGATAAACTGCTCAACTTCAACTGAATTATAAGTAAATAATCAGTCTTTGATAACCCTGGAAAAGGAACGGAAGGTAACAATGCTTTTAAAAGATTGAGGCAGAAGTTTGTGAAATCTAGTAGCTACAAAGAGATAACATTTCTGAAACCCAGTAAAATAGGTTCGAAAAAGTGTGATAATACCCTGCCTTAGCCCGAAGTTACATTGACTACCTCACGCTTTCTTATTTCTAATATAAAACATATTAAGAGCTTTGTAAACATAAAGACTGCTGTCAATTCTTCTCATAAAATATTGAAAATATTTTGATCAATGATTCATTTTTAGATTAAAGTATCGGAAAACGTTAAAAATGAGGCAACACACAGTGATCGGAGATGAAATATTGTTTTATATACTGCAATTTGTTGCGCTATGTCAGTTGATGCTGATTTGGCCGCTATGTTGAAACGTGTGCTATTTTTAAGGAATAATTTGAAACTGGTTTTGATATTCATAACTTTTATAAAGTGTATAAGTGACACATTTAGTGACATCTATGCACTTGAGATATACCATTGAGAAATGCTCTAAGTTTTAGTTGAAATGACTAGCTTATTTATACGCAAATGCGAAATCAAAAAGACAATGATATTTTATTTCTATATTGAAATAAGTGAAATTTAACGATTTATTTGGAGTTAAAGCATGAACATAAAACTAGTTGTTTTTTGTCGTGAATAAAACGTTCTAAATCCATGAAAATGATGTAGCTGAATTTGTTGTATAATATGGCGTATAGGAAGCCAATCTTTTTAACGATACATTAAGTTCCTTTAATTTTATATTTTTCAACAAATTTATTCGATAAATGGGAAATATCTCGAGAACGGTTCTAAAATGAATGCTATCCTTTTTTTAAGCTATATTATTTAAAAAATGCTTGTTTATTTATTATAACTCCCAGTTCACTTTTTTTTACGAATTTTCTTTTGAACTTCTCCAAATTTTGGGGCTTCCAAATTCTGGGTCGCTATTATAATCAATTAGGTTTCAATAATCACTGATTATGAATTTTATCTTGAACTATCTGTTAGTTTGTAAAATATTTCGTGTCCAAAGACTTATGGACTGTCACACGTACGGACATACACACAGACATCACTTCCGGCTGACCAAACGGCTACTCATGTCCTTGTCGACGAGTCGGTCGGTCTGGGTCTTCAACACAGACATCACTTCATAGACGATGAATTTAAGTTCATGTATACTCAAAACGTGTAAATTCGTCGGACATAAAGTTTTCAACCACGTTATTATAATTTCCCTATATATTATTATGTATATTATGTATTATAATACATTGCATTATTTATTTAAGGAAATTAAAAACAGAATTAGTACGAAAACCAGCCACAGCGATAAAAGGCTAATTTTATGAAATCCGTTTATATAGACAAAATGGAAGAAACAAGTTTTGTAATGGATTTAATGAAGCCACAAAAGGTGTTACTGTGAGACATTTTAATTTCGATATGTTTATTATACATGAAAATTTTGTCGAACTCACATATTACTTTCCCTACATGCTTAGTATAATATTTTGGGAAATTGACGGGGTAGAAAATTCAAATTCGAGTTTTCGATGGAAGTGCAGATTTTAGGCATCCCTGATCTCGAATCGATCGTTTTTGAAGTCATGTCTGTGTATGTGTATACATGATAGTGTGTCTGTGTGTGTATGTATGCTATATTGTGTGTGCTTGAGTATGTATGTTAATGTGTGCCCCCTTGAGTTTCTGTGATGTTTCACCAACGAATGGAGCATTTTAAACGTAATTTGTTACGAATATTATAATTTGTGAATACTAGAACCTTATTGAATTTAAACGCAATTGAACATTCGAACAATCGAAAGTTCACATCCCACCCAATTTTCAAATTAATTTTTGAAACAATTACTAAAAAATCGAGACATTAAATGAAGAAAAAAAATAATTATTCCAGACATAATGTTTCATTAAAAGCGAATGACACCAACTTTAGAACGCCAGCATGAATCGTTTTCGAGATCTTGCCCGTTTATCGAATAAATATTTCACAAAAATTATGTAAAACTAAAAAAAATAATTATTATCAAACAGGTTCACATTCTTTATGCAATATATCAGTTAACTTCAATCTTGTGGATTTAGAACATTCCATTCTCGAAAGAAGTTACATTTTGTAATAGTTTGATATCTTGCTAGCCAAAGATTCGTTCATAGTTAACTATTTTATGGGATTTTAATTAAATATTAATTGCATTTTGAAGAAAATTTTACACATGAGTATGATTAAGTCATTTTTTTGGACTTATAACTTGACGAAAATACTCAATATCAGTTTACAATTAATTTCAATTCAATGCCAAAAACGATGTGCCGTAGATCTTGTACACCATTAAAGAAAAAAAGTCATTGTATTCCGAAACTAACTGGTGATTTTACTTCTCAATTTCACCATTAAGAAGTAAAGTCAATGCATTGTGAAGCTTACTGGTGACTTTATTTCTTAATTTCACCATTAAGAAGTAAAGTCTTTGTATTCTGAAGCTAACTGGTGACGTTACTTCTCAGTTTTATCATTCAGAAGTAAAGTCATTGTATTGTGAAGCTTACTGGTGACTTTACTTCTTAATGGTGAAATTAAGAAATAAAGTTATTGCATTATGGAACTTGCTGGTAACTTTACTTCTTAATTTCACCATTAAGAAGTAAAGTTATGAGTATTCTGAAGCTAACTGGTGATTTTACTTCTCAATTTCATCATTAAGAAGTAAAATCATTGTATTCTGAAGCTAACTGCTGACTTTACTTCTCAATTTGACTATTAACAAGTAAAGTCATTGTATTGTGAAGCTTACTGGTGACTTTACATCTTAATTTCACCATTAAGAAGTAAAGTTATTGCATTATGGAGCTAGCTGATAACTTTACTTCTTAATTTCGCCATTAAGAAGTAAAGCCATTGTATTCTGAAGCTAACTGGTGACTGTACTTCTCGATTTCATCATTAAGACGTAAAGGCATTGCATTGTGAAGTTTACTGCTGGCATTACTTGTTCATTTCACCATTAAGAAGTAAAGGTATTGCATTATGAAGCTAACTGGTGACTTTACTTCTCAACTTTATCATTCAGAAGTAAAGTCCTTGCATTGTGAAGCTTACTGGTGACTTTACTTCTTAATTTCACCATTAAGAAGTAAAGTTATTGCATTATGGAGCTAGCTGGTAACTTTACTTCTTAATTTCGCCATTAAGAAATAAAGCCATTTTATTCTGAAGCTAACTGGTGACTGTACTTCTCAAATTCATCATTAAGACGGAAAGGCATTGCATTGTGAAGTTTACTGCTGGCATTACTTGTTCATTTCACCATTAAGAAGTAAAGTTATTGCATTATGAAGCTAACTGGTGACTTTACTTCTCAACTTTATAATTCAGAAGTAAAGTCCTTGCATTGTGAAGCTTACTGGTGACTTTACTTCTTAATTTCACCATTAAGAAGTAAAGTTATTGCATTATGGAGCTAGCTGGTAACTTTCCTTTTTAATTTCGCCATTAAGAAGTAAAGTCATTTTATTCTGAAGCTAACTGGTGACTGTACTTCTCAATTTCATCATTAAGACGGAAATGCATTGCATTGTGAAGTTTACTGCTGGCATTACTCGTTCATTTCACCATTAAGAAGTAAAGTTATTGCATTATGAAGCTAACTGGTGACTTTACTTCCCAATTTCACCATTAAGAAGTAAAGCCATTACATTGTGAGGCTTGCTGGTGTCTTCTTAATTTCACCATTATGAAGTAAAGTTATTGCATTATAAATCTAACTGGTGACTTTACTTCTCAATTTCACCATTTAGAAGTAAATTCATTGCATTGTGAAGCTTACTGGTGACTTTACTTCTTAATTTCACCATTAACAAGTAAAATTATTGCATTATGAAGCTAACTGGTGACTTTACTTCTTAATTTAACTATTAAGAAGCAAAGCCATTGCATTATAAAGTCAAATGGCGACTTTACGTCTTAATTTTATCATTAAGAAGTAAAGTTATTGGATTATGAAGCTTACTGGTGACTTTACTTCTTAATTTAACTATTAAGCAGCAAAACCATTGCATTATAAAGCCAAATGGCGACTTTACTTCTTAATTTCACCATTAAGAAGTAAAGTTATTGCATTATGTAGTAAAAGCAAGTGCTGCCCACATCAGATAGTTTTAGATAATAAGGCTACTTGTTTATTACCATTTTGTTATAAGTGATTGTTTTGTTAAACAGCTGCTACACAGTTTAAGGTTGACTGGCTACATTAGATTCACTCTTTTGCAACACCCTAATCAATCATCTGAGTTGACAGATTTTGTCGCGGAAATTGTTCGAGTGAAATGGGAAGGTTTGTCTAGTCGGAAAAAAAAAACAATATATCTGTATGTCTGTCACGGTAAACGATACATGGGGCGAACTTTAGTGCAATATGGTGACTTTTTGGAAATGTCGCCAAGTTTCAATATCTCTGAAAATAATTTCTATGACTATCCCTGTCTCTTTGGGGGAATAATTTTTTTAATGTTTTTGATGCAAAATAAAACAATTTTTACTGTTTTCGGAATAGTGAATAGAATTTGCGGTTTATTAGAGGACATCGTAAAGACATTACATTTATTTAGAGGGTCGTATGGTAATTATGTTTTTTATGGGGTTGTATAATGTATTACATAATAAAAGATGATGTTTGTTTCTCTGTGTGTATGTGCGTGTTGCCTGTAGCGGAAAATATGAGCTTCGGACGACCACAAAATTCGTAACATTGTTGGCTAAACTCCGGGGAAAACGGATATCGGAGAGATTTTTTTTTAATTTGAATTTATTTTTTTAATTATTTCGTGTTGAAGCACGCTTTTGAGCGATTTTCGCACAAATCAGCTTCTTAGTATTTGAAAATATTATCCTAGAGTTTGCATCTTTATATCGAAGAACATTTATTTCTAGCGATCTGTGAAAGGAAATCTGTCCTACAATTTCTTAATATTTATTTATTTATTTATTTATTCATGTTTTATTTTATATTTTCTCATTTCTTCCAATCCAAAAAAGGAAGATTGGCGCAATTCTATTGAGTAGCAAAAATATGGGTGTTTATATTTGCGTTCTAACAAAAACATTTGTTTATAGAATTATTCTATTTTCAGGATTTTCTGTAAATATTCATCAAAAAGCATAAAAATTCAAATTCGGGATGCCGTTGGTAAAGGGCTTCTTTCACCGTTTCGTTGGTTGCTATGCAGTGGGCGTTGCAATCGGCGTATCACCCTGTCCGTTGCTATGGAAAGCCGCGCTGATTTTATCGTATTGTTAGATTTTCTGGCATTTAGAGATAAAGATAAAACGGCAGATATCAGCTGTTTATCTAGCGAAGGGAATTTTATGTATTGCTTTTCTAACTCTGCAAATTTAAAATACATCCTTCTATTTATTTTAATATGATAATACAGTATCAACGGGTTGCGACTACATCTTTTAAAAAATCGATAGAATGAACTCGATAACCCCCCCCCCCATATTAATTCCCGGATCACTGTAGGTACATTCTTAGTAATTAATAATATTGATCCGGAGAAGTAAGTGATCCAAGAGCGCAAGTTTTGCAGACAGGAGGGAATATTTTACATGACATTATGCACCCCAGGTCTGTTCATACAAAGTGTGAGTGCCCATATAAGCACAATAAATTAAACTGCAGTTTGTAAGATTAAATTTTAATACTTCCTTGAGTTTTTATTTCCACAATACTTCGTCAATACTGCCTTGACGAAAGCAGTAATGTGTCAGTAAGGTGACTACAGTTGTTTAGAGGGCGTTTTTACTCCTTTCCTCAAATCAAAAGAACAGTATGCGTTCATAACAACCGCTAAAAACGAACTGCGTCAAGGTAGCAGGCATATATCACCTTACTGACATACGTCTGGTTTCTTCAATGGAGTATTGTAAGATTTATTTTTACCCATATACACATTTATCATGAACCCCCCTCCATATTTGATTTTTCCTGCTAATAAATCGTGCATATCTTCCCCTCCCGGAGGTATGTCCTCGAACCCCTCATCCATTCCCTATAGGCTACCCTGTGCACCCTGTTATATGACGGATTCAGCATTTAGTTTATCTATACTTTTGTGAGTATAAAGACTGTGCATGCTTTAATCCTATTGAGCCTTAAACCGTTAAAGTAAAGATCTTCGTGTTCAACCCTCAATTTATTCCACCCATTTCTAAGAGTGATGTTAGATAAGAAAATCCATTAATCAAGCACAAGAGAAAAGACCTTGCAATCTCTCTGGATCCAAGAAGCAAGCCAAGAAATCGATTCTTCCGGGGGCCACCTGTCACTCTATCGATTTCGGAGTTTATTTCCCGCTGTTCCACTACAACCGGAAGTTACTTTTTTTTGCTTGTTCTAAACTATGTAGTATATGTAAAGAGAAAGTATCGTGATGGTGCTATAATTCGACCAGCTGGATTTCTGCTGATTCCTACGTTTACTCTTGAACTCAAAAATGCTCTTTTT
Organism: Amaurobius ferox; assembly: GCA_951213105.1. Taxonomy (NCBI): domain Eukaryota; kingdom Metazoa; phylum Arthropoda; class Arachnida; order Araneae; family Amaurobiidae; genus Amaurobius; species Amaurobius ferox. The sequence goes on along the minus strand of OX578145.1, from coordinate 80,206,465 downwards.
CAAAAGAAAAATGAATGTCTGCCAAATAAAATTGAGATTATTTATTTCACTGGACGAAAATGTAATGTGTGATTATTGATTTTGGGATAAACAAATCAGGTAATAGCCCTAAATGTTTTGACCCTTTTTTAATTGTACAAACGTAATTGAACAAACGAATTGAGGGCAAACGTTATAAAAAAAATAATTTTGCTTGCAAATGTTACGAAAATAGCTACTTCATGTATGATTTGGAATATTACATGAAATGGCATCATTTATATGATCTTCTCATGTGACTTTCCCGTAAGGTATTTCATCTGAAAAAGAAAAAAAAAATGATAAAATTAAGACGTTCACTATTATTAAACATAAGCGCAGCCAGGGTCTAGGAGAGAAGAGAGGAATCGTGATCGAATATGGGAATTTGCACTGTTACATTTTGTTTCCCACATCAATCTTATGGTGAACTAATGCAATTTAGTGTGAATTTTACATTATATAACAGGACGTTGCATAAAAGCAAGAAAGTGTTAAATTGATCTATCACCACTTGTGGACCGTGGTTTCGCAGTCTTTGCCGCACGGTACAGGCAATAAGATGATCATTGAACACAAAACAAAGATCACGTGGAATCAGCAATTTTATGGAATTAAACTTTCAGTTGACGCAGCTTCAGAAGGTAATGCTTCCATAGCAATTACCTGCGAAAGAACTTGTGGGAAGTCCTTTAATAATGACTTTTTAGGGCGATCATTTTTCATGTTTAGTGAGTTGAATGGGATTTTTGCCTTGTATAGGTCATCAAGAACCCTCCTGTACTCTTTAATAGACCCAGGTGAGATGCGAATCACTCTAAGCATAAGTAAGTTCCGAACTTTATAATCAAGGATTTCGTTTATTTCGCGTATGAAGACTTGAGAAGTTCACATAGAACGACGATAGTTTATCTCTAGGGGGATATTTAGGGAAATCGTCAGTCATCTCGACTATATCCTGATTTTGCATTTCAAGTAGGGAAAACAATTTTCAACAGGAATTTCCTGCGGGTTAAGATTTGTAGAAGCGCAGCCAGAGTGCTTCTGCTTTTTACTTTGTGTCCTATATCCATCATTGGGTAAATTGCTTATTATTGCAGATTAAATACTTTCGTAAAGTTTTCTTCAGTTTAGATTTTTTAAGCAATGCACTACATTAACATAAGGAATGCTCGGAAGTTTTTCAAGGATGGGTCTATCGGCATTCTCTAACAACAAAGACTGTAAACCTGTTAGGATATGTTGGAACAAGTATGCCCTGTCAGCATTAGTTTTCCCTTCAACTCCGCTTTCAGGTAGGAAATCAAGAAATCCGAACATTTCATGTAATTCATCAAAGTTAAACATAAGGAGGTCAGTATTTCTAGGGTATATATCACATGGTCTTATAACCTTTTCAATAAAGTAAGAGTAGCGATCGCTATGTTGACTGTGTGATGCAATTTTATCAAAGATCAGTGAATTTAAAGCAAATATTTTAGAATTTTTCTGGTAGAAATATTGTAACTTCGAATACCGTACGATTAGGGGCGTTTTTAGCCCCGCCTATTGTTTTTAAAATATACAAATAGAGAGAAATACATTGAAGCGAGTTCTTCTCTTTAACAGGACATTACATAAAAGCAAGAACAAATGCAATTGTTCTAATAATAGGAGTTAGCCCCTCCTTTTGTTGCAACAAGGAAAGTTCTACCATTTCGAACATCGAACAAACATTATAAATAGTAGCCAGGATTCAAAATATAAAACAATGCCTATTTTATTATATAGATATTTCATTTAATAGCGATTCTATAATTTATAAATTGGTAACATTCGCCATTTTCGAAACTTTAAACATATATTTTTAATATAAAATGAAAAAAAAATCGTAAACAAATAGGCTTCGATTATAAAAATTAAGTAAATGTATTGTAGGTAATATTGGCCAAAAATAGTTTATTATTTAGGAGTAATTATGTGGTATCCTGGAGGTAAACGAACTTTTATTTTTACACAATTAGCTTGATGCTTATCAGAAGACTCAAATACCGCATAAAATTGTATATGATTATTTCAGTAACAAAAAGTCTCTTCTTTTTCATAATGTTCTAATGTGCGTTATTGATTACCTAAAAAATCGAAATTTTTATCTATGAAATATTATTCATACAATAAACACAGACGAATTTAGATTATGTTGTGCTTTGCGTATCCAGATCTTGATTGCACCTTTCAAGCATAAAAACATTTTTTTAAGGACTGAGTAAAAAAAAAATATCGATATCCTAATTTATTTAATGATGGCAAAAATCATTTAATTATTTTAATTGCTTTTCTTACATTTTTTTATCGAAATTATCTTTTTTACTGAATATCGTTTTAAGATGGTATTTTAATTGCCGTTTCATGATTTTCACGATGAAGAGAAATTTTCGTTAAGCATATTTTTTCATTTTATTTTATCTCCGAATGATATATAGTATACGTATAGAAAACGTAATGTGAAAATATAAAGATAAAATAATGGAAACATATTTGCATTTTGAGCATATTACATAACAAAGTAAACATTAATACATTAATGTCTGTGCTGCGCTCATGTGGCTTAATGTGTTATTGGTGTCTAAAACTTTGCAATACTATTGTATTTACTAATTTTTTTTAAGTATCTAAATCTCAGGACCTTCTATAGATTAGATGATGACTGATATAGTTTCTACGTCAAATTCCAGAGTAAGTAGGGATGCCCACTAAGGATTTCGGCTTCCGGATTTCTTTTTTCTATTTCCAGTAAAAAAAAAATATTTTGTCTGAAATCTCTGTTATTCAAAACTGGCTATGATATTCAAAATTCGCTAGCTTAGATAGTAATTGATATGAATTTGACTTCGAATCTTAGAGGAGGTAAAATGGTTTACTAAGGATGTACATTTTTTATTCTTTATTCACTTCCGGCTCAAAAAGTTTTATTGATGTATTCTTAAGATTGGAGATGCAGCTTAGATGATTACTGATATAAATTCAACATCAAAGTCTGGAGGTAGTGTAAAGAACCATGCTACCCCAGCAGGGAATCGGACAGCGGTTCTTCCTACTGGCTAGCCAAAGCTCTAGTTGAACTACTGGGATCGAATTGCAAGCTCTTATCGTCTGCATTCTGCATTCTCCATCCTCTAATGTTAGATTGGCATGCAACTAACACTCTAATTGACCACTTTGTTACTTTTACCTCAGACTAACCTCCGGCTGTTATTTTTATCCTTCACGTTAGCTTCCAATGTGATCTTTGACCTCCCGATTTGAAATAGGCGCTCACTAAGCCAAAGTCCATTGAATCCGAGCTAGTCGAACTATCATCACTTCTAGATCTCTAACATATTTTCTCTAACATACGGGGTTGAGTTATTAGTGCGCCATTGTAAAGAACATTGTTGCCCCAACCGGGAATCGAACCACGGAACTTCGCACTGGTTAGCCCGTGCTCTACCGTTGAAGTCCTGGGATGGAATCGCAAAGTCTTATCACCGAAGTGGACTCTACAAATATAGGACATGAAATGGATACATATAAACTGCAATAAATAGATACTTATACTTGAAATTATATCCATATTGCAAATTTAAAATACTCTCCTTTTCTTTTGGGGAATCAGCGCAGTTTAAAATAACCAGGAAAGGTTGACTGAGGATTTACAATTCCGGTTTTTTTTAGTTCCGGTTCAAAATATTTCCTTGAAATTTCTATTTCTCAAGATTGGCTATAGAGCTTAGGTGATGAGTAATATGGATCCAGAATCGAATTCCAGACGGGATGGGTAGATTCCCTAAAGATTTCTGGTTCTGAAGATTTCACTTCCAGTTTTTGTGAAAATTCATATACGAAATAAATGTGCAAAACAGAATAAAAATGCTTAATAATTCCTTCAAAAAAAGAAATTTACGTGCCATTAGCTACCATATAACCGCTCCTTCATAAATTTCTTGTATTATATTGCACGTTGCTTATACAGATCTTGCTTTTACTTTTTAAGCATAAAAACTAGTCCTCTAGCGAAATTAAAAATGAAAAGAAATTATCAAATTCCTAATTTATTTAATAGTGACAAGCATCATTTAATTATGTTAATTGATTTTGTAGAGTTTTTTTTTTATCGAAAGTATTTTCTTACTGAATATTGTTTCAAAGATAGTAATTTAATTGCCATTTCATGAATTCCACGCAAAAAAAAAAAAAAAAAATCTGATGTGGGTAGCACATGACTTTCCTTATATAATGGAATGAATTTACTACTTTTACAGTAAAAAAAATAAATTATTTTTATAGCAGTTATTTATATTCTTTCCAAGATATTGTATTTTCGGCAATGAGTCGTCATTTTCCATGTCGTCACCATCAATGAGTCGTCATTGATTTAGCGTCATTTTTATCCATTTGGCGAGTTTTCCGTTAATTTAGCAACATTTGAAAAAGTCGCCAAGTTGGCAACATTCCACCAATTTCGTCGCCAAAACCTCGCCAAGCGTTATGGACGAAGAAATAAGTTATTCTTACAGCAGATAAATGACTATTGGCTTTCAAATACAAAACTATTACTCAAAGTATGTTTTTTCATGAATGGAACGAGCTAGAACCACGAGAATGATGTCACCCAATTTATCGCATGGTATTACTTATGAAAAGTGAACATGTTTCTCAATAGGAAATATTTTTTTAAAATTTTATATGACTTTTTGATAATTTTTTTGAAAAATATGCAATATCTCAAGAACGGTTCATATTAGTGTTCTAAAATTTAGGTCAATCGTTTTCTAATAAAATATTACATAAGAAATGTTTATTTGCGTAACTTTATTAGCGGTTTTGATTTTTTGACGATTTTTTCAAAATTTCACTCGAAAATTTAGGGGGATTCTGAACATTCGATTGCGTTTAAAAACAATAGGCTTCCAGTGTTTACTGATTGTTATTTTTGAATTTCGTTCGAATCGGTCTATTCGTTCGTCAGTTATCGTCTCCACAGACTCACTGACACACACACACACACACACAAACACACACATACTTTCACACACACACACAGACATCACTCCAAAAATGTTTTATTCGTGATCAGGGATGCTTGAAACGTGCTCTCCCGTCAAAAACTCGAATTCGAATTTTCGACCCCGGCACAATACTTTCCTTGTACATTAGGTATATAAGGAAAGTAAAAAGAAATTTTTGTTACAGATTTTATTTTTTCATATATTTTATATTTCAATGATACACAGTACACTTGTAGGGCACCTATTGTTAAGTGATAAATTTGAGATGAAATATAAAGGAGAATGTTCAAGAGATTTGTGCATTTTGAGTAGTAAATTGACCTTTATTATATTGATGTCTGTATGATGCACCAGTGTGGCTTAGTGCGTTATGTCCATGATTTTATTGTCTATTAAAATAATAAATGCATATCTCTATGAAACGGAAAACACATTAATGAAAAATAAAATTAAATGTTACAATTAAATTAAAATCAATTCATTTAACTATATATCAAGTAAATAGCTGTTTTACATGTACTCTTGCAGCTGATTTATTTTTTATCAGAATTTATCTAGATTAAAGAAATTGATTCAATGAAATTCGTTGAAAGTAATTTGCGGATATTCAACATTCTAGAAAAATCCTTAAGCACCCTCAATACCTTTGCAAGGAAAGGCCTTTGGGCGTACAAGGTATGTCTGTCTATAGTACAGTTGACCCTGCAAGATCGAATAAAAATAATTGCAGAGCCACTAGCGAAGAATTTAAAGAACTACGATAATGAACTCATCGACATAACTAGACAGGTGATAAAAACCAATCACAAAATTATAAAGCATTGTCTATTGATCAGAAATCTACAATAAAACTGTTACAGAAGACTTTTTTTACACAATAGGGTTGTCCTATTGAGGAATTATTAAATATACTTACATGGACAGAAATCTAGTTTAGATCTTGTTGAAAATTTCCTCCGTCAGAAATAATGCCCATGAAATCTAGATAGTTTATTTCCATGTACTTTGATAAGCATTGAATGTATCACTGTGTTAGAGGACCTGATGATACCCCTTTTAAATAGGTTTTGATATGCTGCCTTCTGTATATGCAATTTTTTCGTTTTTGGTGTCTATTCCTACTAAATAGCTATCGCTCTATAACTAATTAAAATACTAATAATTAAATCTACTAATAATTAAAAACGTAAGACTTTTTACGTCTATCTCTGTTTTCCGAGTCCTAACTTTTAATTTCTCTATTTGAGACACTACAGTCTTGTGGCAGCAGACGACTCTGCTCCTTCCAACAGACATCGAAGATGCTAGGATACCCGAATTATGAGTTCGGAGTCGAAGCTACCTTTTGCTCTAATCTTATAATGTCGGTCTTGTAAGCACGAGGTCCCGAGTTCAGAGTCGTCTGCCGCCACAGTCTTTTCTATTCCATCGGGCACAGTCACTGTCTATAAATAAACCTAATATGTACATTCATAAACCTTTTCTCATGAAATTACCGGGGTGCTTAAGAACTTTACTAAGGAAACCGTAAAAGACTAACAGATAAAATTACCCATTAAAGTAAAGTAATTCACACAGACAATTTTAAAAGTGCAAACGGAACAGAAATATAAATGGATATGGAGAGGGAACACAACGTTTTTTCGAGCAGCCATTCTTGTCTCCAACACAATCACGAGCTTCTCTATCCCCCTTCTGGTAAAGAGAAAAATGGTCTACTTGATCTTTAAACACTTAGGTAAAACCACTCTCTAAAATAGCAAGTGCAGTTTTCCGAGCTGTCGATGCTAAGTCGACTTATACTATTTTGAGATGAAGGTACAATTTTAAACTATACAAATTATACACATATTCTGACATAATTATATACATTAAAACGATCAAAATGCAACGGGCAGGACATTTGCTAAGAATAGATAACAACAAAATCACTAAGAACATTTTTATATCCACACCGATCGGGAAAAGACCTAAAGAACAACCAAAGTTGAGAGGGAGTGTTTGTGTCGACAAGGACTTTGAGGTGTTAAATATTGAATGTATTATTATATTAATATAAACGTGTAAAATACGTTGGCCTCTCTTTATTTCCCGCTCGCGAGGTATCTTTTGCGACCAGACGGAGAAAACACCCTTACAGGCATTCTTTCCCATGACATGAGGCTAAGATTGCAACATACTAAAGTTCGAAGAAGAATTGACATATTTGGCGATTTATCGCCAATTCGGCGACTTCCCGAAGGTTCGAGAAGCACCACGAAATAACGATTATTTTACAAGATATGAGATATTTCTAGCAGTTTCTAAAATGAGTCATCACGGAGTTGGAGAGCAATTTTGACGTGATACGAGCTACATTTAACTGTGATTTTGTCAACGATTTGAGAATAGTAGGAGCTGTTTTCTGAAATAACTTTTGTCACTGTTTTGCGAATAGTATGGGTTATTTTGTGAAATTGGAGGAGCATTTAAGTGTTGTTTTACTGTATATTATCCCTGTTTACGCTGTGCTTGTGAATAAACGTGTTTGCCATCCAGAAATTTGGACACATTCTTGTATCCTGACAGCACACCTACGATTCCAAAGGATACGTCGTAACCGTATAGTAAGAAATACCATCTCAATTATCCGAACCAGTCACGTGACAGCTAGTAGAACTTAAAGTAGTTACGTTACATAATTGGCCATTAATGTTATGGCAATATTCTGCAGGATGGGTTTCTAAATGGCAGATAATTACCCCATGGTCAATGGTGTGTGGGGGGGGGGGGGAGAGTTTGTTCATTTGAATCAATGAATACGAAATATTTTTGTATAAAAGTATATACTACAGACATCAATGCTACAGGTCGAAACGCGTTTTTATTCCGAATATTTCGACATAAATAAATAAATATCAGAGTACTTGAGTCACTTGGAAGAGCAAATTGATCGATTTGGGTTCTTTTTCCGGAATGCGTCTTGGATTTCTATTACATCGCCCTCCATCCAATCCTATTTCAATATGTTACGTGTCAGAGGTCGATTTGTCAAAAGTGGGACGCGGTTCTTCTTTGGCAATGCGGAAGAGAAATATAGATGAGTTGGATCATTCGGAAGTCAAAACTTCTATAAAGAGAATGGACAAAGAATGAGGTAAGTGTTCTTGAAAAAATAAATGAAAGCATATTTGAGGATATTCTGAAGAATATCTAAAGAACATCTGAGGATATCCTTTTTCGGAATTCTTCTAACTCTTTTATTATTACATTCCTTTTACACATATAACATTATGGCCAACGGCCCTACCGTGCTGAAAACACATGTTCTCGTTAGATCACCGAAGTCAAGCAGCATCGGGCGCGGTTAGTACTTGGGTGGGTGACCATCTGGGGACACCGCGTGCTGTTGGCACATTTCGGGCGAAGTAGCCCGGTAGTTTGCGCGCTGGATTTGCACGCTGCCACAACTGCCGCTGTGTTCATGCGGAGTACGATCACGTTAAACATGTGGGTCCGTAATTCCTTCCGAGAAGTTGGTGGTAGGGGAAGGAGGGTACGGTCCCTGTGGATGCCTCCTCCACTGGGTTCCGGTCTAAATTGGGTGGCACTTCCCGGCTGTCCAAACAGTTACCTTACACCTTTCTGGTAGGTCGGACGGCCTGGATCTCAACAACAACAACAGCATATAACATTATGTATTGAAAAAGTATTGTGATGGGATCGAATATTCGAAAGCGAGTTTTCGACGGAAATGAACGTTTTAAGCATATTTCAAAGAAAAGCGAACACATTTGAGGTGATGTTTGTGTGTGTGTGTGTTGAATCGATATCTCCCGAACAAATGAAGTGTTTAGAATATAATTTGATACGATTATTACAATCTGTAAATACATGAATCTTATTGATTTCATGTGTAATCAAATTTTTGGACCGTCCCCCTCAATTTTCAAATGAATTTTTGAAAATTTCAACAAAAATAAGGATCTTTAGTTATATTTTACAAAATGTTCTTGAAGAAAGCAAGCATATGTCAGTTAGGTGACTACAATTACTTCAAGTCGTTATATGACCCTCTTGCTCAAGCTAAAAGAACAGTATGCGCCTTTAACAACCGCTAAGAACGAACTGCAATAAGACAGGTAAAAATAAATTCAAATAGAGCTAAAATCCCTAAAACAAAAATTCGCAATCGGATTATATCACCCATTGAAAAGGAAAGAAAAAAAACATAAACAGGATCCCTCACCTCCTTTGCGCATGAAGATGAGGGAAGGTGGTTTTGAAATATTAAGCATTGATATGAGATTTGAAATAAAACAGAGAGAAAATATATACCGTTAAATTAATTTAAAAAAATGAATGAGTTTAGACGGAGGAAAAAATAGACAAATCCTTGTAAAGAAAGAAAGATAAAAAATTGTAGAGGAATCATACTGTAATTAAAATTAAAATAACTAAAGGAAGTAATTTATATCGAAAGTTAATCGCATCAATCAAATGTCTATAAAATTAACAGTGGTTGAGACTAGGTAAAACAAAATATAACAGCAGGAAGTAATTGATTTCTAAAGTTAATTGCATCAAACAAACTTCTAGAAAAATTAACAGTGGTGAGACTGGGTTAAAAAAAGAATGTAACACAAGGAAGTAATTGATTTTAAAAGTTGATTGCATCAATCAAACGTCTATAAAATCAATAGTGGTTGAGACTAGGTCATAAAAGAATATAACACCAGGAAGTAACCGATTTCAAAAGTTAATCGCATCAATCAAACTTCCATAAAATTAACAGTGGTTGAGACTAAGTTAAAAAAGAATGTAGCACAAGGAAGTAATTGATTTCGAAAGTTGATTGCATCAATCAAACTTCTATAAAATTAACTGTGGTTGATATTAGGTCAAAATATAATATAACACCGGGAAGTAACCGATTTCAAGATATAATACAAATAAAAGAAAGTATCAATCGATTAGTTTGCTGAAAAGTATCAATGAATGAGACTGGAACTAAGAAGGATATAACAAAATTGAAAGAAAAACAACCGGTTTCATATACTCTATGAGCTAACTAAGCTATGAGTTAAGCCAAATATGTGTATAAAGATTAGTTCTCTGGCTACAAAGATGTAATAAACTGTATATTTATCAATAACAAGATTATCAGAGTTTGAATAAATAAAAACTCCAAGTTAAAGAAAACAATACAGAGGTAGTGTGAAAAAACAACCGGTTTGGTAGTGTTTCAATAGTGTTTTCATCAATTATATTAAAAAAAAACTATCGAGCAAACTGCTCTAAAAGTACCAGTGCATGATATTTAAATTCAGAATATGAACAAAAATTAAGGAAGTAACCGATTATGTAAGCTATATGAGTAAGAGTATTAACTAAATTTCAGTAACAAGCAGACAAATAACGTTAAACCACTATTAAATGAGATTCGAATTAAGAAGGAACTAATTAAGTAATTGGAAGGAAAATGTTTCAAAAACTATACGAGTTAATATCTGAAGTCATGAATGTGTATGGAGGACATTTTTCCCGGCATAACAAGATCATCAGATTTCAAATAAATAAAATATCCTTCCAAAAAAATATTTCAAATGTAATACGAGCTTGGGCGATGATTTTTGTCTTAGTAAATTGAAATTATAGGTTTTCTGTCCAACAATGTTGGGAAAATAATGACATTAATGATTTAGATGTCTTTTGCTTAACGACCATTCTAGAATGTGTATGCCAATAAAAAATATGTTTATGTAAAATATGCAGGTATGTAGTTAATTTTTTTTATTCTTCTAAAATTTATAAAATGGGGTTTCAAGATGTTGAACTCGCTCACCAGATTTCAGTAAACTAGATTTCATTAAAATTTGCATTTTCATGAAGAGAGAAAATAAAGAATTGATTTTTTTTAATCTTGGAAATTGAAAAATTAACTTCACAGGTAAGATGTGAGATATTTTGTGTTTTTACATGACATTAAGTATGGTCTTAGGATATAAGTCACGCCCCTACATTTCTGTACGATTTACACTTAAAATAATTTATATATATATATATATATATATATATATATATATATATATATATATATATATTACATATATATATATATATATATATATATATATATATATATATATATGTATATTTAACAAAAAATATTACTTTGTCAATATTTGAGAATTTTCATATTTGTAGACACTAAATTAATTGCAATTAAAACAGTCGCAATTTTTGAAATATAATAGTTCGTCATCTTATGTATATATATGCATATATATATATATATATATATATATGTGTGTGTGTGTGTGTGTGTGTGTATGTCATAAAACGAGAATATACAAGTGTACAAGTGTTGTATTCCCAGTTGGTATTTTTACCTCACCTTTCTGATAATTGTCTCGTAGCTTTTGCTTAGCTATATATATATATATATATATATATATATATATATATATATATATATATATATATATATACTTTTTTTCATTTGTGAGGAAATGTAAAGTGAACCTCAGTAGGGGTGATTTAGCTCTACATAATCCAGAAGTAAATTTGATTCAAGTAAAATAAAAATGTTTCCTTATATATTTTAAAATTGAAAACGAAAATCTCATTAAGGGTTCTTTCGAGATTTAAATTTGTATTTTTACAAGTATAATTTTTTTAAAATATGTTTTTAAAAATAAAGAGATAATAAGTATCAGCCAGCACCCTCCTCCTCCAACTGCCCACCAATCATTATTCTAACATATAGTCGATTATTATAGCGTATATGTTTTCGTTGGGACATCTAAGATTTGGAACAAAATGCAGCGATTTCAGTTGCTGTCGGCACTTTCGATAGAAACTTTTAACCATTTCAATTTTTCATAACCCACCATTATTCAGAGTAGCTTATTAGCTGAATTTAACATGGAACTAACAATACGATTGCACTCGGGCGAAATTTTATTATTTTAAATATGTTTTATAAAATTATTTATAGTGGATAAATATACCATTTTAAAAATATACTTTGCGTCTGAGATTATCCCCTGTTACTAAATGTCCACTTTGTTAAATTTCTGCGTACAGACATTGTAACATCTAATTGGCTTTCTTTACTTTTGCATCACTTTTTTATTTATCCTTGCAACGATGGAAATTTTTTTCCTATCTTCTGCCACGTGTGCTATTTACCGCAAATGACATTTTATTTTATTTCAAGATACATCATTCCAATAGACACACATACACGCAGATAGACAGAAACACCGACATCACTAAAATACGTAAAAAGTATTCAGTGATTCTCAAAACATGTTAATCCAAGAAACGAATTATTGATCGGCACAATACTTTCCTTTCGCATATAATATATACTGTAACGGAAGTAAAAAGAACATCAGAAAAAAATGTGTTTGATCATTCCTTATTCCTTTAAAACAGAAAAGAAACAAGCGAACAACAAAAAAAAGACTTCCTTGAGTGAAAAGGGAAAAGAAAAAGTTGTTTCGTCTGAGTTTCTTTGACATTAACTAATAATTATCATCTGGAAAAAGAAGGTGAAAGTGTAAAAATACAATGGATATAAAAATAGTTCTAGTCATCAGCATCTGTGACCGGATATTTTATCTGCGAATCTGATGATTTAACTGCCGTGAGACGACGCTCACGTTGAAACTAATGAATTTTTGATGACGTAGTGATCTCCGTTAGTATGGCGTGCGATTCCCACTTTGCTGAATTTTCTTTCATTTCTTTATGTTTGCAGTTAAATTACAGTTGAGTGATGGATTGCCTAGCTGTTTTTAGATTAATCTCACCAAGATATATATTGGTAAAATATGTAAATTAATTGGATATTTTCTTAAAATATTTTACATAACATTAGACATATGATTATTGTTATTTATATTATTAGTATATCGTATTAATAATAATATATTAATAATCACAAAAAACATAACAATAACAGTACTACTACCACTAATAATAATAATAATATTAATAATAATAATAGTAATAATATTATGGATGATAATAATAATAATAATATTAATAATAATAATAGGTTTTGTAAAGGACTCCATCGACTGGCCTGCAGCGATTCTGCTCCTAAAATCCATGGTCACACACGGACAAATTCATTCTCTATAACTAATATTAATTACTACACAAACCCCTTAAGAACACTGTAACTATATGACCTTCTACCAAATCGCAATTACTATACGACAACCCTGACACCCATCTAGAAAATTCCAATTATATATGAACCTCTTGACAAAATGTATACTTTTTCCGCAAACAGCAGAACTCGCTGTATTTTGAATCACGGATATTAAATTAATAACACAGGTTGCAGGGGTTGTAAAGGTTAGAATTTTTGTTCGGGCTCCAATGTAAACGTTTATTTTACTGTAGTGGCGTAAATCTGAGATATGCCAAGTAAATTGACATATTTCCAAACTTTGGTAGTAATTGACACAAAAGGCCTCACTGTCAAGAGCAGTATCATATACTCCCTGAATCACACAGTGATTCTGGAAACTAATTTAGCACATTTACTGTGGCACTCAAAAATAATACAGCATCTGGTTGCTTAAATAAGTCTTAGACAGATACCAAAATAGCCAATATTGCACATTCCGTCCTTTAATGAAAACGGTGCTGAGTAAATAAGGCTTAGACAGATACCAAAACAGCCAATATTGCACATTCTCGTCATTTAACAAAAACGATGCTGCGTAAATAAGGCTTAGATGGATACCAAAACAACCAGTATTGCAACCTAATCAGCGGAATAGATATAAATTGTTGATGCTTACCCAACTTCTTCTTAGGACATCTAAATTTTGTCCTGGTCAATTAGTGGTACTCGATCCTCACGATCACAATTATACCAATACTAGTGCTCCGCACTACGAATGTGCCTTTTCCACCCTTCTCCCTCCCACACCGATTCAACTCAACTTCCAGCAGAACTACACTAGCTTCTAGTTATAGACTTTCACCAGACTAACTCTCTCAGCCATGATCCGAAACGTATCCAGTAGCTGTGCAAGACCGCAGAATGTTATTTGGCTCGGTGATTGGTCTACATAACCGAACCATTCAGAAGTTGTTAATATAAAATCAAACATATATTATAACGTAACTGATTCAAATAATAACCAAAGGTTATGTAAATCACACACACCGCCCAACCAACCAATTATTGAGAACTCGAGATCCAACCCTCTAAATTTATCGCCAAGCGTTACAGATAAACTGAGCGAAGAGCATTTCTAATATATAAATGAATGTTGTCGTATTGTTAGGTGTTAAAATACAAAATTGTTACTCAAAGTATTTTCTCTCATGAATGGAATAAACAGGTTTCACGAGGATGATATTAACAAATGTATTGCATAATATTAAATATGTAAAGCGAACATATTTCCCAATATTTAATAATTCTTATTTAAAATCAATTGGCTTCCAGTAGCACTGATTGTAATTTTTGTGCCAAATTTAGTTGGAGGGACTTCATTCGTTCGTGAGTTGTCGCTTGCACAGACTCACGAACAAACAAGTGCACACATAGACAGCACCTCAAAAACGTTCAATTCGAGTTTATAGATGCTTAAAACGTGCACTTCCGTCTAAAAATCTAATTCGAATTTTCAACCCCGTCACAATAATTTTCCTGGGGCGCGGTAGCCCATTGGTTTGCGCGCTGGAGTTGCACTCGGTAGGCCCGGGTTCGATTCCAGCCGCTGCCAAAACTGCCGCCGTGTTCATGCGGAGTACGATCACGTTAAACATGTGGGTCCGAAAGTCCTTCCGAGAGGTTGGTGGTAGGGGAAGGAGGGTACGGTCCCTGTGGATGCCTCCCCCACTGGGTTCCGGTCTAAATTGGGTGGCACTTCCCGACCGTCCAAACAGTTACCTTACACCTTTCTGGTAGGTCGGACGGTCTGGGTTTCAACAACAACAATAATTTTCCTATATAGTATACTATGCATATAGGGAAAGTAATATAACACATTTGTAAGTATATAGAAACTAGTTGCATTTTAGAGGCGTTATCTTCTGATGTGTGTCCACGCAAGGGTTTTGTTCGCAAAGTTCGCGTAATTTCAAATTTACAACTTTGATCAACAAACATAATCTGTATAACATTAAACTATACTCGCCTGCAAAACAGTTATCTCCACCCTTTATCTAAGTTTCAAACAAGTCAGTTAAGTTTAAGAGGTGTTATCGGCAAACAAGGTGTATCAGAAGAGGGGCTCATCAAGCGCAGTTTTTTGCGATCACGGTTAGCAACGAACTTGATTACTTTTGATACATTAATTTATGCTACATATTCATTTTAAAATATTCGATTAAGTTTTAGGAGTTATCATCGAATAATGCAGTGAAGCATGCGATTTTCATTTGACCAACGAACTCAGTCTGTAAAACATTAATTTGCACCATATATCTAAATTTTTAAAAAATGGTTACATTTTAGAAGTTATCGTCAGATAATATGAGGCGCAGCACGCAATATTTAGCCACCACGGTTTCAATATCATTTATTTTTTACACTTGAATATATGTTTTTATTATTTTAATGTAAATTATATGCAGTATATTGTCTATTATTTAGACTTTGTGCATAAATCGCCTTACTCAATACAATCATTTCATAAATATACAGTTCCATATGCAGTCACACTCAGAACTGACTGCAATCCTCCCCTGATGAAGTTTCTGTGTCAATTTTCATAAAACACTCGCCGTTTGTTACATCTGAAGTAGATTAATCTAAATACATAATGATGAACACACGGTTGCAATTTCCGTTAAGATAATCGTCTGCTGTGCGAAATGAATAATTTAAACGAATCGCACTCTGCTTGTCTTAACTGCGACCAAACAAGTCCGTAATGGGATTCCGTGTTCTATCCGATGTATGGATTGTGTGGGAGAGAACCTCCATGTATGTTGACATCTCTAACAACGAGAAAACAAATGCTTTGGATGAAAAATGTTTGACGAAATATCTAATGTGCCCAACACATGATTTTCCCATCAAATTAATAAATTTCTATATTGTGGAAAAATAATTTCTATACCGGGTGATTAAAAAGAAATGGACTAAACTTTACGAGGTGGTAGTACACACCCACACCAAATCAATCATTTATCGTCATAGTTTACCGTCCCGGAAATGAAACGTAAAGGCGGCAGTGGGCGTTTAATTATGAAATTGATGAGGTGAGGCGATAACACAAGAATGACTTAGAAGTTACAAAATGACATTTAATAAACAATAATTACAGCAATGGCACAAAAGAGCGACCGCCAACCTGAATGCACGTTTCACAGCGGCGATGGAGGGATTGGCGAACTCTCTCGAACAGACCAGGCATGTCGTGCACTTCGGCAGCAGTGGGAAAAATTCTGGCGACGAGTTCCTCTTCAGATTCAAAAGGGGTGTCATAGACGAGACTCTTGAGACATCCCCACAAGAAGAAGTTAAGACATGGTAGATCAGGCTATTGTGGGGACCAATCTATGGGACCACTTCGCCCAAACTATCAGCCTTCAATCCGAACGACCCGAACCCTTCTTCATTGACCCAGGCCGTCCGACCTACCCGAAGGTGTAAGGTATCTGTGTGGACGGCCAGGAAGTGCCACCCAATTTATACTGAAACCCAGAGGGGACGGCATCCACAGGGACCGTACCTTCCTTCCCCTACCACCAGTCTATCGGAAAGACTTACAGACCACCATATTTAACGTGCCCGTACTCCGCGTGAACACAGGAACAGGTTGGGTAGAACCAGAAATTGAATTCGAGTCATCCAAGTGCATAACCACTCGGATGTCCTACACCAGAACGGCTTGAGTTCGATTATCGGAGGTGCTGCACTTGGATTATTGCACTGATTTAATATTTCTTTTATAGCAATTTAAATATATTTTCTTAAATGTTAGGCCAGTAATTTTGTTTTGCTTTTTAAATAATTCAAACGCCAGATAGATAAATTTAAACGTATATATTTCCAATGTAGTCAAATTTACTTATATTTACTCTAGCACTTCATTTCCAGATTGAATAAATAGCAATTTTCTTAAACATTATATATACGTATAGACAAATTTGATTCCCTGTTAAAAACTCATTTAATGAAACTACTTTAATATTCTATAAAGCGCAACTTTTATAAAAAAAAATCTGATGTGGGCAGCACATGACTTTCCTTATATAATGCAATGAATTTACTCCTTTTACAGTAAAAAAAACAGGTTTTTTTTATATTAGATATTTATATTCTTACCAACATATTAAATTTTCGTCAATTAGTCGTCATTTTCATTGATTTAGAGTCATTTTCATTCATTTGGCAAGATTTTGATTAATTTGGTAACATTAAAAAAAGTCGCTAAGTTGGCGACATTCCGCCAAATTCGTAGCCAAAATCTCGCCAAGCGTTATGGATGGAGAAATAAGATATTCTTATAGCAGATAAATGGCTATTGGCGTTCAAATATAAAATAATTACTCAAAGTATCCTTTTTCATGAATGGAACGAGCTAGATCCACGAGAATGGTGTCACCAAATGTATTGCATGATATTTCATATGAAAAGTAAATATGTTTCTCAACAGTTAATATTTTCTTTTAATTTATGGGATTTTTTGATAAATTTATTTGAAAAATGTGCAATATCTCGGGAACGGTTTATGCTAGCATTCTAAAATTTATGTCAATCGTTTTCTAAGGAAAAGTTACATAAGAAATGTCTGTTTGCGTAACTTTATTGAAGGTTTAGATTTTTTAATGATTTTTTCAAAATTTCACTCGAAAATTTAGGGAATTTCTGAACATTCGATTGTGTCGAAAGCCCAGGCCACCCGACTCGTCCCATTCGATTGTGTGTAAAAACAATAGGTTTCCAGTATTCACGGATGGAAATTTTTGTACCAAATTTCATTCGAATCGCTCCATTTGTTCGTGAGATATCGTCTCAACAGACTCATTGACACAGACACACACATACTTTCACACACACACACACAGAGATCACCTCAAAAATGTTCGATTCGTGATCAGGGATGCTTGAAACGTGTTCTCCCGTCAAAAACTCGAATTCAAATTTTCGACCCCGTCAGAATACTTTCCTTATGCATTATACTATGTATATAAGGAAAGTAATAAGTATTTAAGTTACTGACGGTAAACATATTTACTTTGATTTTCTAGGTATGGTTCTACAGTAACGAATTTATTTCTTAAAACCACGTGAAGAGTGAATGGTATTTTCTAATCAATAAATATTTTCATTTATTTGCAGACGGATATGATCAACTGAATACTTGAGCAAAATATATATACTACATCAATGAGACGCATCTATACTAGAAGATTTTTACTTTCTCATACGTGGTATTGAGATAGTATTGTTTGGACGAAAAATGTTTTTTTATCTAAACATAACATAGCCGAGATTTTAACGCCAATATATATTTTAAGACCTCTTGAACATATTTTGACTATTTTTGAAGTGATGTCGGCCTGTATATCTGTATGTCTGTGATCGATTTTTTATGTACTCGATAGCGGTCACAAATATTAATGGATTTTTACGAAACTTTATATCCGGCTTTGTCTTGAAAAATCTAGAACTAGATAGATTTTTTTTCTAAATTCGAGCCAAAACTTCGAAATTCATTCGAAATTTTATCATGCATAAATGGGTTTATTTATGGCTCAATGATCACGATGCTTTATTGTCTCAATCATTGTTGTGAAAATTAGCCGCCATACAATTCATTTGTTCATGACGTCATTAGCCCCTCTCGGGGGGCAAGCTACCCGTCTCCCGGGTGTACATTGTCAAGTATGTTATCAATCGAAATATTTTTTCAAGCCCACAAAAGTGAAGAGTAGCACTTTCTAATTGTAATCATTTAGACAGCGAAACTATTCATTTTTTATGACGTCATTAGCCCCTCGGGGGGCAAGTTACCCTACTTGACGCCCTGGAGGCTAATGATGTTATTTATACATGACGGGTGCTAATGAATGCCCCCTTGCCAAGTATGCTATCAATCGAAAGATTTTTTCAAGCTGAATTGTAATAATTTGGACCGAGATACTATTCATTTGTTCATAACATCATTAGCCCCGCGGGGGGCAAGTTACCCTACTTGACGCTCTGGAGGCTAATGATGTTATACATGACGGGGGCTAATGAATGCCCCCTTGCCAAGTATGGTATCAATCGAAAGATTTTTTCAAGCTGAATTGTAATAATTTGGACCGAGATACTATTAATTTGTTCATGACATCATTAGCCCCGCGGGGGACAAGTTACCCTACTTGACGCCCTGGAGGCTAATGATGTTATACATGACGGGGCTAATGAATGCCCCCTTGCCAAGTATGCTATCAATCGAAAGATTTTTTCAAGCTGAATTGTAATAATTTGGACCGCGATACTATTCATTTGTTCATGATATCATTAGCCCCGCGGGGGGGCAAGTTACCCTACTTGACGCTCTGGAGGCTAATGATGTTATACATGACGGGGGCTAATGAATGGCCCCTTGCCAAGTATGCTATCAATCGAAAGATTTTTTCAAGCTGAATTGTAATAATTTGGACCGAGATACTATTCATTTGTTCATGATATCATTAGCCCCGCGGGGGGCAAGTTACCCTACCTGACGCCCTGGAGCCTAATGACGTTATGCATGCCGGGGGCTAATGAATGCCCCCTTTTCAATTATGCTATTAATCGATGATTTTTTCAAGCCCTCAAAAGTGAAGGGGAACACTCTCTAATTGCAATCATTTGATCCCATGATATCGATATTTCAAAATTTTTCTTGTAAAATTTGAAAAAAAAAGCTACTAAAAATATGAGAATGTCGAGGTGAATCACACTCAAGTTAATGCTTACTACGCAGTTCAGATTTTTTTTAAATTCAGTATATATTAATAGCAGGTAGTATGTTGCGACTGCTTATGGAAATTTTTAATTTAAAACTCTTGAATCAATATATCAACTAGTAGCACTGTTCTTCTATAGCTATTATTGCACTTGCTAGCACCCTACAAGCTTCGTAGGAAAGTCCCCAATAACATTGTAAGGAAAGTTATACGAGTGTATATGTTAGGTTTATCTGTTGTAAAGTGAACATGTTCGATTAAAAAAACAATTATTGCAGCGTTCCTAGCCATGCATTAAAAAAAATGCACACACACGGCAATAAGCAGAATAAATAGCATTTAACGTATTCTAGCAGAATAGCATTTAAAATTTCAAAACTTGCCTGATGTAATATAGTATACAATTCAAATTACTTCTAATTAAAATCAGCTATATTCGTGCAAAATTAAATTAATTCCTTATAAATCTTCCTGCATATTTTATATTACTCGTTTCAGAAAGCGATATTATATCTACGACAGTAATTTTAATGCGCAAAGTTTAAATAAATTGCTCTCGTCATTATTTATGCCATATTAATAAGTTATACCTTGTTCATAGATTAATTAAGCTAAATGCTTCATAAATGAAGTCTGCTGTTACCCATTTAATCACGTTCAAAACAAACTGCGACCCCTCCTAATACTTTATGACCGCAATTTTCATATTATATCCCCCTTCGTAATTTAGAATAGATTAACCTAAATAACTAGCGATTAATACGAAGGTACAATTTCAGAAAATATATTCGTCTGCCGCTTGTAATGAATCGTTTAAATAAATCGTTCATTGAGTCTGTAGTAGTATTTCTTATTCAATTAGATATGTGGATTGTAAAAAATGACAACTCCCAATTGGTATGTATCTCACACAAGAAACTTTAACTTTACTAAATGTGCGAGACGTGGAACCGTTTGAGCTCAAACATGCATACACATACATGCATGCATATGCATATATATATATATATATATATATATATATATATATATATATATATTCCTCAAGTACAATCAAAATGAAATATAAAATCCAAGGAATAGTAAGGCGCATTTGCTGCTCTATCTAAGCCTCAAAGTACAATAAGATAAAATGAGATTGAAAATGGATTAATAGTTGTGTGTTTACGGGGTTGTAGAGAGGTCTATGGGGATTGCGATCCCTTTTTCTGGTTTAAGCATGCTTTTAATCCCAGGAAACACTGCCAGAAACCACTACACGCCCGAAACAACAATCAACAGTATGCCAGGGGCAAAAAACGGAATCCCGAAATGAAGATCTTAAAGTCACTAGAACATATAAAAGCATATAAAAGGAATGAAACAAGTACCCAATATATTTTTTATCCGCACATGGGCGTTTTACTGGCGGATTATAATTCTTTGACCTTTTAATTGCAGGAACTTCGTTATTTTCCTTTAAGACTTTTCTATTAGCTGGTGGACCTGGGAGAAGATCGTCAGCTCTCTATAAAACAGGGGGGTATGCCTTTCCTTGCCCCTCTCATCTTATCAACGCCCATGTAAATATACATTAGGCGGATTGCATATCACAGAAATATTCACGTTTTTCGTAATAATTTAGGCTATGGTCAACATCAATAAAACAGTAAACCAAAGTTACTTAGAAAAAACTCACTTTAATAAAAATCATCACAAGCTTAACACCTAAGTAACACGATCGCACGAGTGACGAAATATTACGCCCAACGAGCAAAAATATTAATGTATAAATTAAAATGTTTCTTATTTTCCACTTATTTTAAACATTAAATGGATGATTTATGTCTAAGCAATAAAAAATATGTTGATAATTACCTTTTTGCGACAGATAAATTGCTAAGATGTTTCATGCGCATTTGTGAACTTCTGAGTGACCGCCAAATTGTAACTCCAAAACTGACTAGGTTCACCATCAGCTGAGTAAAATTGATATTATATACTTTCTGTGGATTAGGGTAATCGTTTTTGTCCGGCGTTTATTATATCCGATTAGCCAGGAAGCTGAAAATTTAAGTAATGTCCGACCCGTACGATCATAGGTATTTGATCTTAAAGACAGCAGACAGACATATGAAATTTTCAAAACTGGAAATTCAACACATACTTCAATTACAGTCATAATTAATTGTCTTGAGATAAAAACTTGTAGGTGTTTAAATAGTGTACCAATAGAACGGAAGTTGAAGTATCATGTGTTAACACAAATCACCGGAATACATGCAATTCATCGAGATGCAGGCATATTGCCAACTTGTAAGAAATTGTAAAATAATTTTGTAAAAGGTCAAAACAGTAATTTGCGAACTAAAGTCGAATAATGATGCATTTTTCTTTGTATTTTAATACTGATTATACCAGTACACACAAATAATATGGAGTATAAATCTACGAGACAGCTTAGTGGGGATTTTCACCTCAAATAGTTCAGTCTCATTTCAGTTTTTAGATCCTGCAGCTTGTTTATGATTTACTTAACCTACCGGTTTTATGAAGGAACTCAACTGTTACTCATATTTAACCGCGTACAGAGCTGATAACGAACCGTTACTGAGACAGTTATTATAACAGTTCCATAAAATACCCACACTTCTTATACAGGTGCAGATTAACTTCAATGCATACTGATGAATGAATACATAGTTGCAATTTACGTAATCATAACATTCTGTTCTGTGCAATGAACTAATGAAATGTATTTAAATGCATCGTTCTTGCACATATTAACTCCGATGAAAGAAGCCTGAAAGGGATTGTATTATCCCATGTATGTATGACTTGCATAAAGGCAACTTACAATAAGTGATACTTTGAAATAATTGATTATGGCTAAAGAATGGTGTACTAATTATCCTTTAAGTATTGGACTGCATTGCAAGCTACACTACCCTGGACTCAAGCGAAGGTTATTACAATAACAATTTTGCGAAAGGGAGATTTATTTAAAAGTTTTGAAGTTCGCAACAGTATGTATTCGTTAGACAGTAGAGGACAATCAGACCTATGACGATCAACATAATTTATTTCAGTACAAAGACAATTGGGAGTAGATTTTAAATAGAACCTATCTACAAATGTAAATTATCCACAAATGGCTCATGCACTGCAGTAGAAGGTATGTATTGCACATCGTATGGATAACATAATCCCCACTGACGTATATTCAGTCTAATTTATTACAAAAAGAGGTATCTCGCTAAAACAACTCCATGTCAAGTACAAGAAGCAAAAACCTTTTTCCGAAAACATTATAAAATCTGAAAATGGTATGCATTTCTGAAGTTCTCGTAGGATCAAAACTGTACTTTCGTGCCTATGGTACCTAACTGAAGAATCCTACCCTTGATTAGAATAATGGTTAGCATCTTTCAACGGGGTGAATCTGAATAGGCAATGATTAGTAATAAGTAATATTTTATTTCTGAGCGTTATATTTTAATTCTTTAAACAAGCACAATCTATTTTATTAAAATAGAGTCTTGGTCTAATCTGTTCGAAACTTCTATTTGAAAGATATTCATTGTGTAGAGTCAACGTAATTTCAAAAACTGGCAGGCAACTTTTTGTTTTTGGAAAAATAATGGTGTTAGTAAGATCAAGTAAACACCTCTTTATACAACTATTGTAAAAATCTTCAATCAAGTAAATATTTTATGAAAAGAAGATGCTGCAAGTTAATCATTGATCATCACACGATAATTTTTCTTTTTAATTTTTGTTTCAACGAGAAAGAAGTATTCTGTATGAGAAATAAAATAATAGTAATTATAAATAAAATAATGATAATTTATTACCAAAACATAATAACTAAAATATATCCATGAAATATATTACTGTAAGGTTATAACTAATGCAGAATTTTATTCATTGAACGATCAATCGATCAACATATTTTTATGATTAATAAAATTTATCATAGATTACCAACCCTATTATATTTTTGGGAAGGTGTCCACGCATTTGCTAAACAGGGGCCCGAAAGTTCTGTCAGAGACACTTTGATTAGCGTGAAGATTAAGCATTACACTTATGACTCTTTGCATAGCTTTATAAAGAGAGAAGAAACAACCTAAATTGCATCGCATATTGAACGATAAATATATATTTTCAGATACGTCCAAGGTTCTTTCTTCGATGCGAATAAGCCAAGAACTTAACACCAAATGAGACCATAGCCACGTGGTAGTAAAATGCTAAACTACTATAATGGTGGCGCCACCTAGTGGAACAAAAAGGCGAAATGAGACTCAGTATTTAAATATAAAAAAAATGAATGAGATGAATTTTAGAAATATAGTAAATTATACATGATCATGGCACAATTCACATAAGTAAAGTATTCAATGGTCTTCAATGAGTCTGCTCTACAGCTGGTCGTCTAAAATCGGACATATTGCCATGATAGGCATGCAGTGATTATGCAATTCCTATCATTGGCAATGTATCCGACTGGCCGATTTTAAAATTATGAACTACCGCACTGGATCCTCTGTTTTGAGTTCAGTCTGCTTAGAAAATTAAGTAGGATGTATGGTATAACAGAATTCATCAGATACAGAAGAGGGGCACGCAAGATTGGGGTACACAGCAATTTTTCTAACTGTCAGTGCATTAATCTCATGTCCGGTGCTAACAAGCACAACACAGCCCGCTAAACCGGGTCCCAGATTGTATTAGATGCATAAGAAAGTAGAGATCATTAAAATTCTGCAAAAGAAAATCTTGCTTTTATCAGCCATGTTCTATCTCGCAAGTAATACTATTTTTATACTCTTTCTCTCTCTACAATAATTCGAAAGAAATGCGAAAACACATGTCATGGCCTATTATGTTTATAGTAACTGGATGTCATGTTTTGTTTTGCAAGTTGTGGGCGTTTCGTATCCCATCGCTGTTCAAGTTTGGAAAAGCCACGTGACTTAATCGTCGTTGCCAGGGTAGCGCTGGCATGATTCCCACAAACGATTAGCTGCAAATTTATTTTTTGTTCGAATTGTAGTGACGGAGTTAGTAGGATGAAGGAAATGGCATAAAAACACGTGCGACTGTATGTAATATGGTTTTATAAGAATTTAAACTATGTACTGTGGTGGTACGGAACCTGATTGTTCAAACACGACATTTATCTGGAAGAAAGGTGTAATTTAGTTATTTCACACTAATATGGCTGCTTCTACTAATATAAGGAGCACTATCCTTTACAAAAGGCCATATCGTTTAATAGCTGTTCCTTTGCCCACAATGTATTGCAAGTGTTCTAAACTCAAAACTTAACTTAAAAACTTAACTTAAACTCAACTGAACTTCAAGGAAATAAAATTAATTTTATTAAATAAAAGTGCAAATGTTAATATCAGGCAAGTCAAAATGCGCTTATCACGAGTTCCTTTTAAAGAAATTTCATTGAATTTTGAACTTGCAAGGGATTCCTTCGGTAATCTTTTAAAGATGTTTAAAATGTTATTCAGCATCTCCCAATACCACACATCCTCTTCTCACATCTCTAAATGTTAAGTTTCTTAATTTGCAAGTCATGGACTTTGCCTTTTTTTTCCTAACTGGATCAATCCCCTTTTCGACTTCTCCGAGGCTTCTAGAAGTATAAGCGGCTTTAAGCGTATAATTCCGATGACTTCGTTTTCGGTCTCAGTGCTGTCTAGGGCTTTAATAATGGAATGGTTCGCTTATATTTTAAAGATGTTCTTTTATTTCTTCTAAATCGTAAATTAAACTGCGTTTCATACTTTCTTGGTTGATACTGCTCTTTGTAGAATTCGGTTATTGCACTTATTTGACTTATTAAGGTAATGGGTTATTTCGGAATTTTCTAATATTACGAAATGCTTTAATCAGCTGTGTTAATATATTATTGTAGAAAATAAATGCTTATCGCGAGTTTCAGATATATAAACACGAACAAAAGTTTAAAACTCGATACTAAACCCAGATATAACGGGCATAATTAGGACATGGTGACGTCAGGAAGCTTCCTCGATATTGAAAATAATAACTTTGATGAACTCACTTAAAAATTGTTAAATACAATAATATAAACGCACACACACACATACATATATTATATATATATACATATATATACACAGTATTGTGGCAATTAATTGAGAAATGTCATTTTTTTCGTTTTATCACACGTAATCTTAGGAAGAAGCACTCCAAATTAGCTCAGAGTTCAAATTACAGTTATTATCAAAGTATCAGGTGTTCGTATGCACCTGGTAAGTAGCAGGTGTTCAAATTCCTCCGCCAGGTGGCAGGTGTTCCGCAGTGGTAGTTTCTCAGTTGTTGCGGGGCTCATTAGCGTCATGGATATCAGCGCGGAAACACGTGCTAAAGTGATTGCGCTTAGAGAACACACTTCTAAGACGTTCGAGGAAATAGGTAAAATATGTGGAGTGAGTACAGCAAGTGTCGGGAGGATCTGGAAGCGGTTTCAGGAAACAGGAAATGCTGGAACCAACCGCTCTGGAAGATGCGGCCGAAAAAGATCAACTTCGACTCGTGACGACAAAACTTTACATCGAATGAGTGTTAAAAATCCTCGATTAACCAGTTTTGACCTGTCTAAGTCCATGGTGGCAGCTGGTGTTGATATTGCACCTTCAAAAGTGCGATACAGGCTGTTAGAACGCGGACGGAGAGCACGTCGACCGTACAAGAAGCAGCTTCTGACGCTTCGCATGAAGAAAAAAAGGTTGGAATGGGCACGGAAATACAAAACATGGACTGAGAAGGACTGGGAGAAAGTTCTCTTTTCTGACGAAACACATTTTGTGGTTCAGGGATTTAGATCTATGTTCGTGAGAAGGAGCCAAGGAGAACCTCTCAATCAGCACCACATCACTCAAGCACCCTAGCATCCGCCCAAAAAGATGTTTGGGGTTGTTTCAGCGTTTTGGGGACAGAATCTCTTAGAGAACACACTTCTAAGACGTTCGAGGAAATAGGTAAAATATGTGGAGTGAGTACAGCAAGTGTCGGGAGGATCTGGAAGCGGTTTCAGGAAACAGGAAATGCTGGAACCAACCGCTCTGGAAGGTGCGGCCGAAAAAGATCAACTTCGACTCGTGACGACAAAACTATACATCGAATGAGTGTTAAAAATCCTCGATTAACCAGTTTTGACCTGTCTAAGTCCATGGTGGCAGCTGGTGTTGATATTGCACCTTCAACAGTGCGATACAGGCTGTTAGAACGCGGACGGAGAGCACGTCGACCGTACAAGAAGCAGCTTCTGACGCTTCGCATGAAGAAAAAAAGGTTGGAATGGGCACGGAAATACAAAACATGGACTGAGAAGGACTGGGAGTAAGTTCTCTTTTCTGACGAAACACATTTTGTGGTTCAGGGATTTAGATCTATGTTCGTGAGAAGGAGCCAAGGAGAACCTCTCAATCAGCACCACATCAATCAAGCACCCAAGCATCCGCCCAAAAAGATGTTTTGGGGTTGTTTCAGCGTTTTGGGGACAGAATCTCTTGTTCTCGTAGAAGGAATGATGAACAGTGCCAGTTACGAAATCATATTGACCCGAAAAGTGCTTCCAACCATAGTTAAACTGTGGCCGAACGGAGATTGCGTTTTCCAACAAGACAGCGCGCCATGTCACACTTCGAAGCGAATCAAAAATTTCTGCTCAAAAAAAATATTACCGTGCTGGATTGGCCCGGGAATTCACCAGACTTGAATCCCATAGAAAATTTGGGGGCTATTGTCAAAAAACGGCTTCACAAATTTGTCTGTACGACGATGGACAAGCTAATTTCGGCCGTTATTGACACATGGTTCAGAGACGTTGAAATTAAAACTACATGTGCTAGTCTAGTACATTCCATGCCGACACGTGTCTGTGATGTTATAAAGTCTCGGGGAGGTCATATCACTTATTAGTTTTGAATGTATCCATAGAAAACTTGAATAAAACTGAATTTTATAAAAAAACTGCAATTCTCAATTAATTGCCACAATACTGTATATATATATGTGTGTGTGTGTGTGTGTGTGTCATTCCTGTACGTGCATACAAAGTTCCTGCCTCATGGTTCATAGTAATACTTGATCTCTTAATAATTTTTCGATATTCCCAGTTTAAATGCTTGTTGTCTGAGTTATGGAATGTATAGTAACTTGTACTATTGCCATATTTGAAACAATCTTCAATTTACGCTAAAGCTGTCCATTTCATTTTTCAGCATGATATATATATATATATATATATATATATATATATATACCATACAAATGTTTAGTAAATATAACTATTACAAGAAATATTAAAACTGAAAAATGCCCATATTATTATTAGGCGCATTGCAGCACATACAATATAAGCACTAATATGGATTCAAATGATTAAGAAATGAAAGAAGCAAAAAAGGATGGGGATGCTTACAATGAAGTCGAACGACCAAGGGGGATTACGACCCCTTGTTCCCGGTTGAAGCACACGCTTTTAATCCCAGGAAACTTTCCCGGAACTAGACTCGCCCGAAGCAATCCTCCACATACCGACATTGGAAAAGCAAAATCCAATCCATTGAAAACCGAACATGAAAACCCAGATCAATAAAATGGAACAATACGAATAGCAAGACAACATGGTTGTCTATACAACCTATACTACCCATATCAACACTGACTTTGCACATAATGAAAAGTACAACATATTCTTTTGCATAATTATATTTCTTTTATAAACTGTATTTTAACCATATTATTTTTTGTATTTCTTTTGTATAATTCGGTTGATTATGCAAAACAAATATAATTTCAAAACGAACAGGTATTAACAAAGCTTTCATATCTGTAAGAAAGGTGTAATTTCCCCCTCCATACCAATATGAGTGTTTTTACTGGTATAAATTTCATTAATCTTTTACAGATTAGCTTAGCGTTCGTTCTCAAATCGTTTCAAAACTGTTCCCTTGCATTCAATGCTGTGCAAAATTTTCAAAATTTAATTAAATGAAATACAATTCATTTTATTTAATTAAATTACACATTTTGATTGCAGTCAATTCAAAACGATATCTACATGATTTGATCTTAAAGGAATTTCATTTGCACTTAAAAATTTTCCAAAGAATTCCTCCGGTAATCTTTTATAGATGTATTCTCTTTAAAATATTATTCGTCTTCATCCAATACCTCATCATTTTCTCTCATCGCTAAATGGAGACTTCTTAACTTACAAGTAAGTCATGGATTTGTCCCCATTTTTTCCACCTGAATAAATCCCCCTTTTTGACTTGTCCAAGTGGAAGTGTATACGCTGCCTTAGGCGTGTAATTTCGATGGCCTCGCTTTTAATCTGAAAGGTTTCTAAAGTTTTAATTACGGAATGGTCTGCTATATATTTTAAGAGATGCTCGTTTATTTCTTCTATCTCGTCAATTAAATTGAGTTCTGCATTTACTTGGCAATTATTTTTCTTCCATGCAGGGTTTGATTTATTGCATTTATATCTCCGAGTGATTAAACTAAGGCGTTTTCTCGGAATTACCTTGCATAACTTGGATTTAATTAATCTGCCACGAAATACTTAAATCAGTTGAAAAATCTTTATTGCAGAAAGCCAAACTAAGGCTCTTAAAAAAATCCTTAAATTCAACGGATAAAGAAAAGTTGAGCAACATATATAAGCACAAATAATACAATACTGCAGCATGCAGCTGTTTCAAAGACACGCTGGTTCCTCTTCGTCGGAGCTAGAGAACCAACCAACCCAAATTCCAAAAGAGGAATGTGCTATCCTTTTAGAATTCGAGTCTGTTGGTTTTCTTCCATTAACATTCTTTAAGTCAAGCTTAAACGTTGCTAATTTATCTTAAAACTTCATTCAGAAATAATTTTAGAAAATTTTAATAATTAAATTTGTATAAAATGCTTTATACAAAATCTAGTTGATTTTACAGTTGCAACAGTATTTCACAGTCTGGATACGGGCTGCTACGTATTAGGCAGCCCTGCAGAAGAATATAATTTTTTCAATATATATAACATTTAAAACACTCGACAAAATGGCGAAGTAATCATTTCCTCTAAATTTATCATCGACGAATTTTTAAGCAACCATGCGCAGCAGATTTGTATGTCGAATGTCGTGCAGCACGTTTCTTCATAGGTTTTTAAGCCATTACAACTCCGACCAATCACAAGACGCAAGGCGTACAAACGTCATCCAGCGTACATGTCGCGCTTCTACAGCGAAAAAAAAACCCAATCCATAGTGTAATAAAGTGGCTTTTTCAGAGGAATTTTTACTTTTCCTGTAATACATGGTAATGTATAAAGTATTGGAATCATGTCGAAAATCGCAACTCTAGTTTTCGACAGATCTACACGTTTTGGGACCTCCAGATTACGAAAAATCTATTTTCAGGCTGACGTCTGTGTGCGTGTGTCTGTGTGTGTGCCTGCGTGCGTGTCTGTGTGTGTATGCCTATGTATGTGTCCGTCTGTGCATAGTATGTACCTGCTCTAACTCAACTATTTGGCTGAATTTCATAAAATTTTATACGTAAGTCACTTGTTGGTGACCCTGGTGCTGATTAGACTTTAGTACAATTTGAGATAAAAGAGCCCGCATTTTTGTTTTCGACATGCGCCGCAAAATATAACTGTATCCACTATAACTGAAAAATTCACTGACCAAATTTCACAAATTTTAGTGTATAAGTCACTTATGGATTACCCTGGCGCTGATTAGATTTTGGTACAATTCGAAAGCCAGAACTTGCCTTTTTTTTGCAAAGTAATCATTAAAATCTAAAGTAAAAGAATACTTTTGCTCAAATGTATCAATTAAATACTTATTTCATACGCAATTTTTAACGATGAAAGGAATAAGACCAACCCCAGTACTCTAGAACTAGCCGTTCTCAAGATATTTTAGTTTTTTCGCATTTTTGATATGCCGGTTTTGAGAATAAGTACAGTTACCGAATGAAAGCCCAAACTGTAATTTCGAATAAGTATGCCTGTTATTTAGGGCAATGAAACTCAATTTAATGAATTGTTTATGAAATAAAGAGAAAATGAATTAAAGTTTGCAGGAAAAATCATGAGTGTCACATCAGATTGTTTTCGTATTATTTCGGAACAAAAATAATCTTTAAGCTTCTAAACATTTAAAACACATTTCGCTGAATTAAAATTATGGTCCAATTTTAAAAGAAAGCTTATATTTACAGAATTGAAGCAAACACAAAATCACTTTGACGAAATACATTTCATCAATTAACTACCATTTAATGGAAAAAAAGAGGAAACAGGATATATCTACATGTCCGTAGCCAGGCTAGGGGCATAGGAGATTATCATGGGTGCTCATAGGAGAGGGCGAGGGGAGCACTTGCCCCTCCTAGACATTTAAGGTCTTAAAGGCAGGTATCAAGCTAGTTAATATTGTACGTCTTATCCTTGAGTTTGTCCACCCCCCTTCTACTCCGGCCATCCATTAAGTTACTCTGTGTCCTAGGATGAGTCGGATGGTCTGGGCTTTCGACCCCCCTTCTACTGGAACACCGCGTGCTGTTGGCATATTTCGGGTGCGGTAACCCGGTGGTTTGCGCGCTGGATTTGCACAACTGCCGCCGAGTTCATGCGGAGTACGATCACGTTAAACATGTGGGTCCGTAAGTCCTTCCGAGAGGTTGGTGGTAGGGGAAGGAGGGTAACGGTCCCTGTGGATGCTTCCTCCACTGGGTTCCGGTCTAAATTGGGTGGCACTTCCCGGCCGTCCAAACAGTTACCTTACACCTTTCTGGTAGGTCGGATGGTCTGGGTCTCAACAGCAACCCCCCTTCTACTGGAAATGTTCTATGATCGCCCATGGGGATGATCTCTCTACAAAGTAAACTCAACTCTCGCTGATAAAAAAGTCTCAATGTAGTTGTGATATTAAATTTCATCCAGTATGTCATGCAAATTTTGCATGAAAAATTGCTTTTAGATATTACTTTCCTTATATACATTATAATGTATAAGGAAAGTATTGTGCCGGGATCGAAAATTTGAATTCGCGTATTCGACGCGGGAGCACGTTTCAAGCATCTCTGATCACGAATAGCATATTTTTGAGATGATGTTTATGTGTTGAAAGTTGAAGGCCCAGACCACACGACTGACCCAAAGGTTTACAGCCAGCAACATGGTGTGTGTATGTATGTGAAAGTATGTGTGTGTGTATGAAAGTATGTGTGTGTGTGAAAGTATGTGTGTGTGTGTGTGTGTGTGTGTGTGTGTGTGTGTGTATGTGCCAGTGAGTCTGTGGAGACGATATCTCAAGAACGACTGGAGCGAGTCGAATGAAATTTAGTGCAAAAATTACAATCCGTGAATACTGGAAGTCTATTGTTTTTAAACACAATCGAACGTTCAGAACCTACCTAAATTTTCGAGTGTAATTTCGAAAATATCATCAAGAAATCAAAACTTTTAATAAAGTTACGTAAATAGACATTTCTTATGTAATTTTTTCTTAACGATTGATATACACTTTAGAACGCTAGCATGAACCGTTCTTGAAATATTGCACATTTTTCTAAATAAATATATCAAAAATCCCATAAATTAAAAAAAAATATTAACTGTTGAGAAACATGTTCACTTTTCATATGTAATATCGTGCGATAAATTTGGTAACATCATTTCCGTGGATCTAGCTCGTTTCATTCATGAGAAAAGATACTTTGAGTAGTACTTTTGTATTCGAACGCCAATAGTCATATATCTGCTATAAGAATAACTTATTTATTCATCCATAATACTTGGCAAGAATTTGGCGAAATGTCGCCAACTTGGCGACTTTTTTAAATGCTGCTAAATAAACGAAAATCTCGCCAATTTGATAAAAATGACGCTAAATCAATGAAAATGACGACTATTTGACGTAAATTCAATATCTTGGAAAGAATATGTCTACTATAAGAATAACCTTTTTTTTACTGTAAAAGTAGTAAATTAATTGCATTCAATAGGGAAAGTCATGTGCTGCGCACATCAATTTTTTTTTATAAATTACTTCGTTTTGTATAGCGCGGAATTAAGGATTTTTAATTTAGCTAAGTTTGTAGTTATACTGGTGACGATCAATTAATTTACATAATAAAATATTTAAAAGTTTTAAAAACTGAATTAAGATAATAGTATTTAGGGTTCTTTTACATTATTGTAGGGTTCACTGTTCATACGTTAGTCAAAACCAACTGACGTGTAGTTATCAAGTTAATATTATGCGTTATCTGGTATTATTATTTTTTTTAAATTTCCTTTAATTAAATAATAGCTTTGCTACTAGTTACTGCTTATATGAAAAACGATTGCAATTACTAATATTGATGCATAGTAGCTATATTAATTTTCATAATCAACTATTGGCTTAAAATTATAGATATACATATAAATATTTGCTAATAATTTACATAGATTGAAATATTCATGTCTCTGACATAATCCTTGCAGTATCTCGACATAAAGGATATTTTCGTTTGCACGCATGAATCTATTATTTTCTAATATACAGATGCTTTGGGAAACAAGAAAAGGGAAAGATTTTTTCCGGTTTTAGCAGATTGATTTTTACATGTTACAACAGCATACATACTTGTCATGATAAAAATAAACTTTGCAAAACTAAAAAAAATTAAAATCGTATTGTAACATATACTAAGACTTAACATATATTAATAGATTTTTAGTCTTGGAGAAAGAGCGGAAATAAAATAGGTACGCGAAGGCAATTAATCGCAGGAACTCAGAAATTTTGCGCATGTTCTCTGCGCCTCGTTGGACGATGTCAGATCAAAATAGAGAGAAGATTTTCGTTCGGGCGCGATATTGGCACCTTGGTGTTGTGAGTGTGGCCCACGGCTATTGGTTCCATTTATCTCAATTTGCTGCTGCCTTGCTCGGTGCAGCTTTCTTGAACATCACAAATTACTGTATTAAACTAATTGGATTACATCAAATAAATTTTGATATAAATTTTTTTTATAATATTATCGGTGACTACTGATAATATGCAAAAAAAATATTTCACTTTTATTTTTCCCGATACTCTGTTAGACGATAGAGTAACGTATCCATATTGGACTTATCTAAGGGCTGTTCCAATGGCTGCATTCAAAATTTTTATCTATGACCTGTTAATCTATGAATAACATAAAATGGAATTTTGAAGTGAAATGACAGAATTAGTGCCAATAGCAAATTCACACCGAAATCTCATTTTAATTTCCTTACTTTTCCTTCGACTTAAATAATCTCTTTAAAATTTTACCTTCCCCACTTTTTATATTAATTGTAAATAAACACTATATTTCATTGCCTCCCTTAAAACACCGAATGCTGAATATGTGGGCTTGGCCATATAAGCAACAAATGCATGTCCTCGCTATTCTCAAATTGATTTTGAAGATGTTTCCTAAATAATGCCAATTTCTTATAATTGAGTACTCAGAATTTCGATTTTTTTAACTTCTTATGGGTTGCATAGCTGCCGTATCTCTAGCTTGAGTTCCTATGCAAAAGTAATCTATAAGGCTACAATTTACAAGTATTATAGGGGGATATATAATGAATTGTTTATAAATGTATCAATCATATTATAGAAAGGGAAAAAAAATAAAAAAATGGTTTTACTCTGATGCTGTTTTTAACACTTTACATCGTAGTTTATAGGAATGTAAATGAATAACATCACCCAATTAGTTTTGGATTGAACCCGGGTTGAAAAAATGAAGTACATTGAACTCTATGAGACCTAATTTTTCAAACAATTTTTAAGCGATGTTAAAATTTGCAAATTGGTTCGAAAATTTTAGAAAATATTCAAATTATCCCATAAAATATACATGTTCGGTAGCTTTTTAAATAAAAATTAAAATATTAAATACGCCCATATAATAAGGAGAGATCGCGTGACCCACTTCAAAATAAAATGTGGCTTTCATCTTTTTTTTCCTAGAGTAAAAATCACGATTTTTAAAGTTCTTTTAAATTTATATTTAGTGTTGCATCCGTCCTAAAACCGATCTATTTTTGCATATTTTCTGTGCATCTATAATCTGTGCCAACTCAATTACAATATTTTTAAGTTTAAATGATCATCCAACTTTGAGTATTTCTACAACGAAGCCTAATTTTAATGGATGCAGAATATAAACAAGTGATTGCTGTTGAGACCCAGACCGTCCGACCTCCCAGAAAGGTGTAAAGTAACTGTTTGGATTGCCGGGAAAACTAGTAATTGTACAATGAGTTGTATAAAAATTGCTGAATTTTTTTTCAAGCAAAATCATTTAAATCTAGAATCTGCAATAAAAGTG
This sequence comes from Amaurobius ferox, assembly GCA_951213105.1. NCBI lineage: Eukaryota > Metazoa > Arthropoda > Arachnida > Araneae > Amaurobiidae > Amaurobius > Amaurobius ferox. Next base: position 80,171,124 of record OX578145.1, on the reverse strand, counting down.
ATATGAATGAAATATTCATTGCTTTTACAGAGAGAGCCTGACGATTTATATGTCGATGACGTTATTTGAATAAAGTTCATTTTTTCCGATGAAGTTTTAAGTTTTCAAATATAATAAATTATTGTAGTACTGTGATAATTTAAAATATAATATCAGCGCTGAAAGTATTGCGTTTTAGAAATGTTTAAATAAAATTGCATTTCAGTTGGAAAGTGTTTCATAATCAATGCTTTAAGCCTGATTGATCTCTTTTGTTACAGTTTGCCTACGTACTTATAATCATTAAATAAACTTATTTTTATTTCTTTTACCATGGCATATTTTATGGATACAATCGATAATCGAATATTTTCACCATTTTTGTTAAAGCATCTGTCAGAATACACTTTAAGTATGCTGTAAAATATTTAAAACTTGCCTTAAAATGTTATATAAACTTAAATTAAAAATAACCATATATTTTAAATAAATAAGGGATATTTTAAAGTATAGATTATATCTAAAAATAATTTTAAGTCAGAGCAGATATATTTTGTGCTCCGAAAATCTTTCTAGAGCACATATCCCAAAAATCGAGATCATAGTATCAGTGACGAGGCAGAAGCGATATGCCTCAATGTGTTATTTTATCAGAGCTCCTCCTCATGGAATAATCGTTGTCTGCTCTGGAACAATTTGCTATGTGAATACGTCAGTGTTAACTTTTCAAATCATAAAAACTATGCTGATGATGATATTTTGCAGTGCATATATGTATTTTTTGTTACTATAGTCTATAGTTAATGAAAATTCTCTGTTGCTGAATTTTAATAATAACAAACTCGATCCCGTGATGCTGTTTGCTTTATTATGAGCAGGAATTTAAATTTTATTCTAGCTTACATCCTGTATTTAATTAGATGTTGGTATTAACATATACAGACATCTGTTTAAAAATGTAGCGATGTTTTTCTTAAACTATAGAACTCATTAAATAAACTCCATTAACGCAATTTACACATAATAAATCACTATGTCTACCTTTTTACCGTCGTCGGCATCCACACATGCCACGTTCAACGTTGTATCAACTCGTATTACCTCGAACTGTCGTATCTCGTGCTTCGCATTTCGTCTTTTTATAACCTGGTTGCCAGCACCCTCCCCCGTCCGCATTTTGCTCGGCTCTACTTTCTCCGAGGAAGACACTGCTTGAAATTTAAGAAGTCGAGAATAGAATTGTTATCCCTTACAATACATACTTTTAACCAATTTAAGATTGTTTATAAAAAAAATTGAAATATTTACATTCTAAATATGCATATATACATCTAGGCATATTTATATGTATTCATATGCATGTATATATGTATTCATAAGTATGTATGAATATCTGTATATTATGCAGTGAAAAGAAAGAGTGGGTGAGGGAGTCAGATATTGATGTATAAAAATTATCGAACACTTCCACAATAGCTATAATCATGATTTTAGCGTCATTCGATCTGTCTCAGCTTCGAAACTAAAGGGAAAATTTTAAAATCTCGAATTAGGTATGATGACGCAAAGGAAAAATTTCAAAATTTTAAAAACTTTTCCAAGATATATGAGCACTTTCACTGGATTCAAAACCTGGGTTTTGGTGTCATTCGATCCGTCTCAGCTTTCAGATCAACGAATAAATTGAAAATTAAGAAGAAAGCATTAGGGGTGATGATACAAATGTATTTTCATAAAATTTACACCACTTTGCCTCTCAATATTCGTCATTCCGTTTTATTGTTTTCTTCTTCTTTGACCCAGACCGTCCGACCTACCAGCAAGGTATAAGGTTGGACAGCTGGGAAGTGCCACCCAATTTAGATCGAAACCCAGTGGGGGAGGCATCCACAGGGACCGTACCCTCCTTCCCCTACCACAACCTATCGGAAGGACTCACGTGTTTAACGTGATCGTACTCCGCATAAACACGGTGGCAGTTTTGGCAGTGGTGGGAATCAAACGCGGGCCGTCTTAATGTTTGAATTTTAAAAAAAATTCTGATATGCAGCACTTTTGAAGTGGTCAGATGGTCACATTTAATGACCACTAGCCACTGACATGCACGTGGCACGGGTAAAATGGTTTGATTAAAATATTCTTTATCGAGTGCTAAGAAATGTTTGAAGTCATTGAGTGCTCGCGGATGGTCAAGGTCTCGGACCCCACATTCAGCCGTTCTCGAGTTATAAATAGTAAAATTAGAATTCCCAGATGTATAAAATTATCTAGCAAAATATCAGGATTTTAGATTTTCTTTCGTAATTCACGTAGAATAATTCCTACGTGCCTGTAAAGTTTCAAGTTTCTGATTTCAGATTGGGCTGTAAATTCTCCATTTACTCTGTCTCCATCTGATCCATGATACAAGCATTTACATTTATTTGGAAAGACTGCAAGCTCACAGGACGTAGTCCCAGTTACAGCGTGCAGGATCAAAAATACATTCAACAGAAAAAATACAGATTAAAATATTATACAATACATTAAAAAGTTAAAATACATCAAAAAGAAAGCAAACCCGTAACAACAAATGATCTTCATAAACAGATGCACATGAATAAAAACAATAAAATACAAGATGTTTACAACAAATGTTTTTTCTAAATCCATTTCTGATGAATAAAAAATATCCAGGTTAGCAGGGAAATTGCTGTATAATTTATAAAAACTAGTAATTGCACAATTATATCCAGTGTTCGAATTAAAATTCTTTACAGCAAATAAATTACTGCTCCTGGTTGTATACTCAGGAACACGAAACCCAATCCCACCCAAGACAAGGCAACAGCCAACACGACCACCGAACAGAGTCCTGAAGAGAGACAACAGAATGTAATCCCTTCTGTTCTGCAAGCCTTTTAAACCAAACAAATCACGTAGAAAAGTAGCGGATAAGGTGTAACAGAAAATCTGAGTTTTCCTATAATAAAGATACCTCAAGAAATTATTTTGAATGGTCTGGATCCTGTTAGAGTGAACGGCAGGAAAAGGCCTCCAGACCACAGGCACGTATTCAAGCCCGGACCTGACCAAGGCGTTGAAAAGAACAATAATGGTATCCTCATTTGTAAAATCCTGAGTAATTCTCCTAATATAACTCAGTTTTCTATAGGATTTAGAACATATATTAGAAATATGAGGAGAAATCGGACGTATAAATAACTCCAAGATAGTAATAGAGAACTTTCAATCCAATACAGAGTTGCCAATACCATACTAAAAAAATCTGATGTGGGCAACACATGACTTTCCTTATATAATGTAATGAATTTACTACTTTAACAGTAAAAAACATAGGTTTTTCTCATAGTAGATATTAATATTCTTTCCAAGATATTGAATATTCTTTCCAAGATATTGAATTTTCGACAATTAGTCGTCATTTTCATTGATTTAACGTCATTTTTATCCATTTGGCAAGATTTTCGTTAATTTGGCAACATTTCAAAAAGTCGCCAAGTTGGCGACATTCCGCCAAATTCGTCGCCAAAATCTCGCCAAGTGTTATGGACGAAGAAATAAGTTATTCTTACAGCAGATAAATGACTATTGGCGTTCAAATACAAAAGAATTACTTAAAGTATCTTTTTCCATGAATGGAACGAGCTAGATCCACGAGAATGATGTCAGCCAATTTATCGCATGGTATTACATATGAAAAGCGAACATGTTTCTCAATAGAATTTTTTTTTTTTATGTGACATTTGGATAATTTTTTTGAAAGATGTACAATATCTCGAGAACGGTTCATGTTAGCGTTCAAAAATTTATGTCAATCGTTTTCTAATGAAAAATGACATAAGAAATGCCTATTTGCGTAACTTTATTAGCGGTTTTGATTTTTTCACGATTTTTTCAAAATTTCATTCGAAAATTTAGGAGGGTTCTGAACCTTCGATTGCGTATAAAAACAATAGGCTTCCAGTGTTTACGGATTGTGATTTTTGTACCAAATTTTGTTCGAATCGGTCCATCCGTTCGTCAGTTATCGTCTCCACAGGCTCACTGACACACATACTTTCACAGACACACACACACAGACATCACTTCAAAAATGTTTGATTCGTGATCAGGGATGCTTGAAACGTGCTCTCCCGTCGAAAACTCGAATTCGAATTTTCGACCCCGTCACAATACTTTCCTTATACATTATGTATATAAGGAAAGTAATAAAATAGGCACCTTTCTATGAGTAAAAGACACAACATTTACTAATATTTAGATGAAGACGGTTATTGCTACACCAATCGGAAAGGACATGCAACTCCGATTGACTATTATTACAAGAAACAGTATCAAAAATAGGACAAAAAAATTTCCAGTTCATCAGCATAAAAAAGGCAATTTTTGAAACAATCAGCAAGATGATTGATTAAAATAATAAATAATAAGAGACCAAGAACAGAGCCCTGGGGCACACCAGATCTAGCTGAAAACCCCCTACTCAAGCAAGAACCAAAATTTACACATGAAAGCCTAGAAGTTAAATAGAACTTTAAAAGCCTAACCAAATTAGGACAAAACCCAATACTCTTCAATTTATGAATCAAAATACCGTGATCAACCGAATCAAAGGCTTTCGAAAAATCAGTGTAAACAACATCCAACTGACCCTGTGCATTACTGGTATCAATCACAAACGAATTATAGCAAAGGAGATTAGTAACAATAGACCTACCTCTCATAAGACCATGTTGATTGATAGAATAAAAGACAGAACTTTACTGTAGATGTACGTATGCAAAACAAACTCAAAAACCTTAGCAAATGGAGAAATAATGGAGATGGGCCTGTAGTTATCTATACGATATTTGTCACCCTTTTTTTAAAATAGGAACAATTCTAGATCTCTTTCATTCATCTGGAAAAGCATTACAACTGGCGGACAGGTTTAAAATAATGAGTAGAGAATACACAAGATATTTAGAACACGCTTTTATAATATAAGCAGGTACACCATCAAAACCCAACGGCCCAGAACCCTTAAGTCTATTAATACCATCAGTAACATCTTTCAAAGTAACATGATTAAAACTCACAGCATCAGGAATAACACTCATGTGATTATTAGCCGGAAACGTATCAGCATCAAAAGGCGTACTGATAATAAAATTAGCACAAAAAACTCAGCAAAAGCATTTGCAATGGTATTGTCAGTGGAATACATAGCATTATTTTAAATTCATTGCATTGCACGAAATCTTATCTTTAAACTTACTATAGGACCCAAAACGCTTAGGATTACTTTTAAGGGAGGATTTAACAAATCTAACATATGATCTATAATTACGATTGATAGCTGTTTTAATCTGAGCTCTAAGTAATTTATAATGTATAAGGTCATAGGTCAGATGGCGCTGTTTAAACTTTTTACGAAACCTGTCCATCAATCTAATATTGCGTATAGTGCCACAACAAAATCAGGATAGGTAGCTACTGCTTCTAGAAAAAAAATTAGGGATACAAACATCTAAAATTTGAGAAAGATGAAGATAAAAAACACTAACAATATAGTCAATATTATTAAAATAGTTTAAAATATTCCAATCAACATTACTCAACTTTTCATACAAAAGCTCCAAATCAGCATTTTAAAAATCATATCGCACATAATCTGAAAGATGTCTCCCAGTAACCTTGACTCTTGGAGTCTTAATAAGAGTTATTAAGGGATTAATAAGAGTTATAGAGGGATGGTGAACATCTTTAGGAAGTAAAATATCATCAGTACCTGCTCGTTGAATACTTACGATACACTCATTATAGCTTGAAATAACCAGATCTAAAACTCTGTCATTAATATTCAAAACATTTCAGTATTAGTGTTATTAACTTCTCTAGACATGATATAAGGCTAGACAATACCAGGTACCCATTACAACAATGCCATGATTAAGAAAACCAAAATTAGCTTCAAAAAGATTGAAAATTTATCATACATAAGAAAATTGGAAGCAGGTTTAATATATACCACACACAGAAACAAAAATTTACCAAAAGCTAGATCAATTTTAAACCAAGCCGATTCCCTTTGATATCTTCACCCATGGATAACTCATTGAATACAATGTTAGAATGGAGTGCAATCAACACACCCCCTCCACTAAGATCTCGATTATCCACATTAGTCCTATCTCCGTATAATTGTATATCGGGCATCAAAAAGTTCCGAGCTTCTTAAACTTTCACAAAGCCAAGTCTCAGTAAAACATATTATATCATAGTTTTGGGCCAATGCAGATAAGAATAGTTTGTTTGTTTTTGTCCGAAGACACCTAACATTCTGATAATAGATTTTCATGTCACGATTTAAAACATATCCACCCGTGACAGCTGATTTATCAGGCTGTTACTTCTCGGTATTATCCACAAAGGTCATTTATTTTATCCTCCTGAAAAATTTGCTTATCATTAAGTTTGCCCAAAAATTTGGTTATAAAACATCCTTCGAGCCAAACGTCACCCTTAAACAACTTTGCCATGTCCTGTTCCTGGATCTCAATATGAATAGTAAGTGTTAAACTTAGTAACAGGTGGGGTGCATATGAAATTTTCAATGAGGCTGTTCTTTAAATGAGCTTCAATATCAGCATCTCTCGTATCTAGACTCAGTCTAGAGAGAAAAACCACTCCCATTCTGGGCCACTAACTTGGAAACTTTACATGAGCTATTTAAAACAGTTTTCTATTTCGGTTTAGCTCCATATACCTTAGAGTAGTCCTTATCGATTTTTAGAAAACCAGATCCCACAGTATTCAAAATCATATCATTGTTTGTTTCATTTGAGCACTACTAGCTCGATTCTGTAAATTTTACAAATTTAAATTTTGCATATTTGGCCACTGTTCCGTATCTCTGTTGCCCTGCTCAACACCATCGTTGACATTTTCCTTCAAGCCCTCCCAGAGATTTTTCTTTGAATTGATTCGAAACGTTGATTAATCACATTCAAATCTATACCACAGTGTCTACGATCAATGCCGTGCTCACTTGTCTCGGCCCTTATGAAGCCATTTATAACATTACTATCTTAGTATACTTTCTCTTCAATGTTGACCATTCTCATAAGCAGATCAGTATGATTATTTTGCATTTTTCTATTCAGAATTTCCACCAAAGCTACAATTCTATCCGAAAAGCCCAAGTTGTTAGTTACATACACAATTCTTCTTCTTCGCCCAGACCGTCCGACCTACTAGAAAGGTATAGGGTATCTGTTTGGACGGCCAGGAAGTGCCACCCAATTTTGACCGGAACACAGTGGGGGGCATCCCCACGGACCGTACCCTCCTACCCCTACCACCAACCTCTCGAAAATACATACAGACTCACATGTTTAACGTGATCGTACACCGCGTGAACACGGCGGCAGTTTTGGCAGTGTCGGGAATCGATCCTGGGCCGACCAAGTGCAAATCCCGCACGTTAACCACTGGGCTGTCGCCCCTCCCCCCCAACACACATATAGACTAAATTGTATTATGAAAAATGGCGTATTAAGAAACCCGCCAAAATGGTGATACTTCGCCAAATGTCTCGACAACGTCATGCATTTTAAAACACATGAACAACTTCAGGAACAGCAAGCAAACCAGGGGTTTTCTTCCCGAGCATGACTGACTTAAGTATTTTTTTTTTCTGGCTCTGCACATATGACGACATAGGGGTTAAGAACGCGCGCATTTTTATCTTTTGTTCTCAAAACCTTGTTAACTGCGACTGTCATTTAACCCCATCGACGTCACTGTATTCTGAAAGCACAGTACAATTTAAAATCTTTATGCGCAAGTAGTTTACGCCTGGATATTGCCACTTTAAAATTAACAAACAAGTTTTAACTGTAATAATGGGAACACTTTTTATGTTTTGTTATATTCTCCCAAAGTTTACTCTAAGTCGTGACATCTCGAAAGACGGAACTTAATTCCCATGACGTCAAGTTGATATCTTTTTGATTCGTTGCCGACCTGAGTGCCCAAACTTACATTAAATAACCTTGACCGTAATGGCAATTGATGCAACACTATATAAATAGCTTGTCTGACTAAAAACAGCAAGAGCAGCGAATATGAGACATCAAGTAATTAAATACTATAATCACAGACACACATATTCACGCACTTTAACAAACACACGCATGTACTCAGATATAACTTCTAAAGCCGCGAATTCCATTTGTGCAGTGTGTACCTGTGCCCATCCGTCAATAACTTAAATGCCATCACCCTGTACTTGTTCATATATTATGCAAGGAGAATAATTAACGTGAGTACACGCAGCTAAACCTTTCTCATATTTAATGTACGATAATTATATTGTGACTGGGTATCTAAAGTATGATTTTATTTGAGAGTTGTACTCACAGAAGAATGCTTTGGGACGCGTCCAATTTATAAGAGATTTATAAGTTTGTGGATATCCAAATAAATGGAAACTGTTATTAAGCATATTAATGAATATGCAAATTCGTAAATATTTAAATTCTTATTACGACATAATTTATTAACTATGTTAGCTATTTTGCATCCGCGCTCCAATTGCAGCGGCTACCTTCTTTTGAAGGCCTACATAGACGAATTGGTTCTGTGTTTGTTAGCAGACTTTAGCACAAAAAAGCCACTGAACTTTAAGCAATACAAGAGTAATTTGAAAGCCCTATAGGATATATACTTAGATTTCTAATCGGGCTCTTAGTTTTCGATACTTAGTGGTAAAATAGTAATAAGCTTTAGCAATCCCAATATATCCATTCTGAGTTGGAGATTTTAACGTAGATATCAAGAAATCAGAAGACGTAAAGTTATTTGACTTTGTGCAGATGATGTTCAATTTAAAATATGTACCCGATCCTGTAAAATCTGCTACGAGGAGTCAAATTTGTATAGACTGCATATTGCTCCAAAACTTGAAGGATAACGTTGTGTAAAAAACCTTGCTGTCTCAACCTGGAATCGAACCCTGGATCTCCGAAGTGGCCAGCTGACGCTCTACCGTTTAACTACTGGTACGAAATTGCCAGCTCTTATCGTCAAAGTTCCCTCTACATTCTCCACCCCCTAATATCAGATTGGCGGACAACTGACAATCTAACTGACCACCTCCTGCTATTTTTATCCCAGGTTAGCCACCGGCTACTACTATTTTTATCCCAGGTTAGCCTCCTGCTACTACTATTTTTACCCAGGTTAGTATCCTGCGTGGTCGTTATCTTCTCAATTTGAAATCGACGTGCAGAGTACACTGAATCCGTACGAGTCATACTCAGTCACTTTCAGACCCTCGACAACTAAATTTCTGTTTTTGTTTTCCATTTGCCTAAATTCCTTTCTTTTTACATATATTTTCTTTTTTTATACATATTTTTTATACATTTTTTATATATTTCCTAAATTTTACTTTTAAAATTTTATTATTTTCTTTGATTTTAATCTATTTTTCATTATGTTAATACGCCTCACTCCAAATTTTATTTTTCAATGATCTTTTTATCTATATTCGCAATAACCCTTTTCCCATTTTTGAATAATAGACGTACTTGTCAAGTTCAAATATAATGTGAAATTCTCTGTTCAACCACACTATTTTTCATCAATTGTTATCTTTTTAGGCCTAAATAAATGTTCGTTTGGCGGGATGGTAGACCTTGGGTGCATCCTGAGTGCAGGAGGTATCCTTTCCCGGCCGTGCAGCTAGCTACTCTAAACCCACTATGTCAGTCGCACGGTTTGGGGTCTTCAGACCTTCGACATCTTTGCACTGACATACAGGGTTGATTTGTTCTGGTGCCATTGTAAAGAACCTTGAGGCCCCAACTGGGAATCGAACCCTGGATTTCCGAACTGGCCAGCCGACGCTCTGTGATTGAGCTACTAAAACGAATTTGCAAGTTCTTATCATCGAAGTGGATTCTGTAGTTGACCCATTTATGTATCTTATTTTAGTTACCATAGGTCCTTATGTGTTGTAAAACAAACAAATGAGACTGAAAGAGACTAATAAACGAAATTTAATTAGAGTTTTATTTCATAACGCGTTTATTTAAGTAAAACCATCTCGGCTCTATCGAAATGGAACCACCGTTGATATTTTTACTTTCCTTATATACATAATGTATAAGGAAAGTATTGTAACGGGGTCGAAAATTCGAATTCGAAATTTCGACGGTAGAGCACGTTTCAAGCATCTCTGATCACGAATCGAACATTTTTGAAATGATGTCTGTGTGTGTGTGTGTGTGTGTCTGTGTTTGTGCGTGTGTGCCAGTGAGTCTGTGGAGACGATATCTCACGAACGAATAGAGCGATTCGAATGAAATTTGGTGCAAAAATCGCAATCCGTGAATACTGGAAGCCTATTGCTTTAAAACGTAATCGAATGTTCATAACCCCCCTAAATTTTTGAGTGAAATTTTGAAAAAAATCATCAAAAAATCAAAACCTTTAATAAAGTTACATAAATAGACATTTCTTATGTAATTTTTCCTTAGAAAACGATTGATATAAACTTTAGAACGCTAGCATGAACCGTTCTCGAGATATTGCACATTTTTTCAAATAAATTTATCAAAAAATCTCATAAATTAAAAAAATATATTAACTGTTAAGAAACATGTTCACTTTTCTTATGCGATATTTCTTATGCGATTATCATGCGATAAATTTGGTGCCATCATTCTTGTGGATCTAAATCGTTCCATTCACGAGAAAAGATACTTTGAGTAATACTTTTGTATTTGAACGCCAATAGTCATTTATCCGCTGTTTGAATAACTTATTTCTCCGTCCGTAACGCTTAACGAGATTTTGGAGACGAATTTAGCGGAATATCGCCAACTTAACGACATTTCTAAAAGTTGCCAAATAAAAGAAAATCTCGCCAAATGGATAAAAATGACGCTAAATCAATGAAAATGACGACTAATTGAAGAAAATTCAATATCTTGGAAAGAATATGAGTATCAACTATAAGAATAACGTTGTTTTAACTGTAAAAGTAGTAAATTCATTGCATTATATAAGGAAAGTCATGTGCTGCCCACATCAGATTTTTTTTTAGTTTTCGTCCGCATTGAAATCCGTTAAAACATTTTATGCAACTATAGTAAAATTGATTATATTCTATATGAGAAGTTACCATAGTAAGGAGGCTATTGGCGTTATCTGTAAATATTAAAGAGTTCAATCTTTAGAAACTTTATGTCCCCAACGTGGTAGAGCTAAATTTGTTCGTTTCCATAGGATTTCGCAAGCTTGTTGCACCTAGAAAATTTTCACACTACCAGCTGAGGTATCGGTTATTCTACGCTGATGAACCTTAAAAAGCCTGAAACTAATTCATTGATGCTTTTCTTTCATCGAGAGCGCGATCGTAATCAGGCGTGTCCTTCACCGCATCTTGCACTCTCCTTAAATGCATTATAAGTATAAATTAACTGCTATAGGCATTCTTATGTTAAGACACTTAATAATCATTTGCGGTTTCGAAGCTGTCATACAGTACACAATGTTTCAGAACAAATTGAGGTTAATTATGGGCGTAATTTACTTTTAGATACATAATTGAATTATCGCTAAACAATAATTCAATTAAATGCATATTTCTAAAATGCTTGTCATAGATTAAAATAGCATTTCAGCGATAACATTATTATTTGTCGTTAAGGGTTTCTTAATTGTAGCCCGAGTTGTCTTTATAGATTATTTTCTTTGACTGGTATATTCCATGGGCAGGGATGATAAGTCCGTAAATCCAATTAGGAAGAACTTTAAAAAATATTAAAGCGTAAAACCTTAAATTTGAGTTTTGCATTTAACTTTGTATCATCAACTTGTAGATTGAAAATGAATAATCTCCAATGGTGCCCAGTACGCATATTATTTCTAAAAACAACATTATTTTTATCAGCAGATTAGTCACAAATATCACAGATAGAGTAAATTCTAGATCTCAGGATCCTGTTTGCAGTACAAAAACTGGTATTGGTAAACCGACTGTTTAATTAGCATTGCTAATCTGCAGAGGATAGCAGTTAACTACACTGTTAGAAATAACTGGTTATGAAAATTTTGCAAACCTTTTGGTATCTAGTAAAGTCAATTTCATTCTGCAGATAGTCTCAAATTTTTATAAGATTTAAACCAGATTACCCGAAGATGCAAAACCAGTTTTATAGTCACAAAACTTGAAGTAGAGGTTACAAAGATTAAAGGAAATTGCAGACTTCGACACACCCGAAATTTCAGAGTAGCAAATTGAATTGCCAGGAAGAGAGTTCTCTGGGCAATTAGGTGGCATACAGATTCTCAACACCCGTAGGTGTCTCAATAAATGAAAATAGAATAATATATTTGGTAATATATACAGGTTTTAAATAGAAATCAGTTAATCTAGGAATTATTAGAAACTACTTCGTACAATGCTTATAAATTACTAGCACTATACCCGTTCTTCGTACAGAGTGTATAATATGAAACAAGAAAGATCAATCATGCATAAAGCATTGATTATGAAACACTTTCCAACTGCAATGCAAGCATCTCTAAAATGCGATATATTCAGCAGTGATATTTTTAACATTATCACAATACTACAAAAATCTGATGTGGGCCACACATGACTTTCCTTATATAATGTAATGAATTTACTACTTTTACAATAAAAAAATAGATTTTTCTTATAGTAGATACTTATATTCTTTCCAAAATATTGAATTTTCGACAATTAGTCGTCATTTTCACTGATGTAGCAGAATTTTTATTAATTTGGCGAGATTTTTGTTAATTTGGCAACATTTCAAAAAGTCGCCAAGTTGGCGATATACCGCCAAATTCGTCGCCAAGATATCGCCAAGCGTTATGGAAGAAGAAATAAGTTATTCTTACAGCAGATAAATGATTATTGGCGTTCAAATACAATAGTATTACTCAAAGTATCTTTTTTCATGAATGGAACGAGCTAGATCCACGAGAATAATGTCACCCAATTTATCGCATGGTATTACATATGAAAAGTGAACTTGTTTCTCAAAAGAAAATATTTTTTTTTTATTTTATATGACTTTTTAATATTTTTTTTGAAAAATGTGTAATATCTCGAGAACGGTTCACGTTAGCGTTCTAAAATTTATGTCAATCGTTTTCTAATGAAAAATTACATAAGAAATGTCTATTTGCGTAACTTTATTAGCGATTTTGATTTTTTGACAATTTTTTCAAAATTTCACGCGAAAATTGAGGGGGGTTCTGAACATTCGATTGCGTATAAAAACAATAGGCTTCCAGTGTTTACGGAATGTGATTTTTGTACCAAATTTCATTTGAATCGGTCCATTCGTTCGTCAGTTATCGTCTCCACAGACTCACTAACACACACACACACACACACACACACACACACACACATACACACATACACACATACTTTCACACACACACACACACACACACACACACACACACACACACACACACACACAGACATCACTTCAAAAATGTTTGATTCGTGATCAGGGATGCTTGAAACGTGCTCTCCCGTCGAAAACTCGAATTCGAATTTTCGACCCCGTCACAATACTTTCCTTATACATTATGTATTTAAGGAAAGTAATAACTTATTATATTTGAAAACTTCATCGAAAACAAATAAATTTTTTCAAATGGTGTCATCGAAATATAAATCGCTTGGCTCTCTATATGAAAGCTGTGAATATTTCATTCATAAACTTTTTTCCATTCCTTTCATTCAGCGGAGAATTTTTTTAAATTATCACAATACTACAATAATTTATTTTACTTAAAAACTTACAATCATGGAGGAAACTTTCTAACTCCATGCTTAAAACTTCATCCAAAAATGCAATTCCATAGAATCGTCTGCTTCTCTATGTAAAATCAATGAATGTTTCATTCATATTAGCTATATTGCAGACTCCAAAGCTAAATAACTTTGCTTAACTACCGAAACATCATTTCAGTACTCTCTTCTAAAAAATTAATTTCATTGATTTGCGTCGTTTTTATCAATTTTGGGACATTTTGCGTCAATTTGGCAACGTTTAAGAAAAGTTGCCAAGTTAGTGATATCTCGCCAAATTCGAAGCTCTGAATTTGCAAATCTGATTTAAGATACCCGAAGCAAATTTAAGATACCCGAATTCTAAATATGTATATATGTTTCTAGGCATAAAAACATGTGTGGATGTATACATGTGTGGATGTATTATATTGCTCCAAGTGCATCGGCGACCTTCAAATGGCCTGCATGGCAAACATCCAGATAATAAATTACTGTTAAACAATAACTGACAATTATTCCACGTTATTTGAAGCTTGTTCGGTGCAATTATTAGTTCAATCGATGTTCGTCTATCGTTCGATCTGCGAGGTTTAAAGTTTTGAAGGTTGTTGATCATGATCAGTTAAATAATAATGTTAATACAGCTCTTCAAAATAAATAAATAAATAAATAAATAAATAATTTCCAATGATGTAAAATCTGTGTCTGAGCTCTTCTACGGTCAGTAACCGAAACATGTATGTGGGCAAATACCAGTTAGCGTGTGCACGCCAGTAAAAAACTTTGAGACGTTCACTCTTCAATTGCGTATGCCATAAGTGTATATAATGAATATTTTCTTAAGTATGCTCTCATATTTTTGGATACTTTTCATCCACACTTACTGTGCATTTGGTTTTCTCATACGTTCTTTTAGCTCAAACTGCTGCTAAAATTTAGGAAACTTCTAAAATTTCTTATAAAACGGCATAAAAAAGGATGTAATAACTTCAAATGAGTAGCAGGATACTATGAATAAACTGCAAAACCAAGAAGGAATATGAACTATCATCTCTCGTAAAGATTCAAAACTTATGTTTAATTAGTAAAATTACGAATATAAGTGTCCAACTATAAAAATCAAGAAAGATTAATCATACATAAAGCATTAATTATGATACACATTGCAACTGAAATACAATTTTATTTTAACATCTATAAAATACGATAGATTCAGGGCTGATATATTTGAAATTATCATAGTACTACAATGATGTATTTTACATGAAAACTTCAAATTTCATCCAGAAAGGAAATGCTATAAAATCACTTGTTTCTCTATGTAAAATCAATGAATATTTGATTCATATCACTTATATTCCAGACTCCAGAGCTAAATAATTTTGAGATAAAATCAGCAATTCTTATACAACTCATCTTACAATCGCTTGATTTGTATATATTCTGCATTCGTTAAAATTAGGCTTCTTTGTAGACATATTCAAAGTTTAGTAATCATTTAAAATAAAAAATATCGTAATTGCGTTGGCACAGAATTTATATACACAGATAATATGAAAAAATAAGCAGATTTAGGACGAATGCAACCCTAAATATAAATATAAGCATTCCTAAAAAATCACTAAATATAAATATAAGCATTCCTTAAAGATCACTAAGCGAAAAAAAAAATGATGCCATTACTTATTTTGCAACGAGTCACGTGGTCTCTTCATATAACATGGGTGTAATTATTATTTCAATTTTTTTAAAAACCTACTTAACATACTTTGAAGAATTTTTTTTCTTTGCATATTTTATGTGATAACTTGAATATTTTCTAAAATTTTCAAAGCAATTTGTGAATTTTTACTCCACTTGAAAAATGTTTGAAAAATTAAGTTCTATAGGGTTCAACGTATTTCATTTTTTCAACCCGGGTTCAATCCAAAAACTAATTGGGTGATATTATTCTTTTCCTTTCCAATATGTCCCACAGACCGTCTGAACAACATACTAAAATTTCATTTTGATAAAGTCGTTTTTACAGTTATCGTGCAAATGGACAGGCATACAGACAGACAGAATGAACAGTCATAAATACTTTTCAACTATGTTGGAAACGCTTGAAAAAGGAAACTAACCCGTATCGGAAGTTACACGAGCCGTTCCTACATGAGTCGTTCCTTCCAGCTTTAAAAATAATACTTTATAAACAACTGCAAAAAAAAAGTGCAATTCCACAGAAAAATTAAAGAACTAACAGGTTTCCGCAGCCGTTAGAGCTAACTTCGGCAACAAATACGTCGGGAAATAACGAAAATTCTGGAACAGGTAGAAAATCACCAAGAAAAGAAGAAAGCAAGATTTTCGAAAATTAAACAAGGGATTCCAAAGCTGGAGAGAAAAGACAATTACCATTATCGCGAGAGTTCCACTGGCAAACAATAGAGACATTTTCGAGATCGATAAATTACAGATAATTACATCCTGGGATTGCGCACCCACGTTTTTATTTTAATTCTTTCGTATTTTACGGCAGTACAAAATTAAGCTAAATACACCTAAACAGAATGTTGTTGTTTAAAATGAAACCAGTCCGTCTTATTTATAATAGAATCCACTCAATTTGTAAAATATGAAGGTCATACTGCAATATTTCTTTCCATTAAGGAATTTGCCCGCGGGCATTTTGTGTTTCAATGGAGCGAAAAATTGTTATAGTTAATCTTAAACGAATTTAAAAGAAGCATAAAACTAAATGATGCATTTCTTTGCAGCAAAACTATCATCCGTTCAAGCATTTTATGGAACTATTTATGTAGCGTTTTATTTGAAATCAATATATCAGAACACATTATAAATCATGATTTTCATTCTAAACTCTCCAGACCTTAAAAATGGGGTTTTAATATAATTACATATTAATAGAAAGAAAAGATATATGCAAGTAAATTTAATTATTCAGTTTTATTTGTAAATTATAACATCGGTTTTATATGAAAATTAGAACAATACCAAAATTCCCTTATAGCTATAAAACGTCCAAATTGCAGAGACAACTTCGACAATAAGAACTTGCAATTTCGTCCCAGTATCTCAACGGTAGTGCGTCGGCTGCCCAGTTGAAAGATCCAGGGTTCGATTCCCTGCAGGAACAGCAAAGTTCTTTACAATGGCGCCCGAACAAATCATCCCTGTTGGTTAGTACAAAGATGTCGGAGGTTTGAAAGTGACCCTAGTACGACTAGTGCGGATTCAGTGGGACTCTGGAAGATTGAGCGCCGATTTCAAATTGAGGAGATAACGACCATACATGATACTAACCTGGGTAAAAATAGTAGTAGTAGCAGGAGGCTAACCTGAGATAAAAATAACAGGAGATTGTCAGTTGCCCGCCAATCTGACATTATAGGTTGGAGAATGCCACTTCGACAATAAGAACTTGCAATTTCGTCCCAGTAGCTCAACTGCAGAGCGTCGGCTGGTCAGTTGGGAGATCCAGGGTTCGATTCCCGGTTGGACAGCAAGGTTCTTTACACAATAATATAAGGCATTTAATATCGTGACCCTGAAAACCGGTTTTCTCGTTAAATTCTGTTGGCATTTTTATTCCGATAGTGAAAATTATAACTGGTACATATTTTTCAAATTGCTACATTGAAATCTCCTATTATTTCCCAATGTTCTTTATTTTCATTATTTTTGTAAGATCTTAAAATTAATGTAAACGTTATCTTACTCATTGTAATCATTCTGTGATCCATAGAATTTTTAACATTAATAACTTCTATGGTATCTGACTGAAATTGAACAGTTCCGAAACTTAAATTATAAAAATGTAAACGATGTATATTTTTTTTTGTAGAATATAGGGTACTCTTTAGGAATAGTTAAAAATAATTTTAATGCTTTAATTTTTTTAACTTTTTTCTTTTGAACGAATTTTTGCTTCACTTTGCTTACTTCCGTTTGAAATATCTTCTAAACTATAAAAAATAGATATAAATAGTGAAAGATAAAAAAAATTCCTTTACTTTAAAAGATTTTTATAGTTTTTGAGCAATCGTCCGGGCAAGTAGAAGAAGATTGAAACTTTTCCGTTTTCGAAGAACTTAAAGGTCTTAGTACACAGATCAATTTTCATTACCGAAACTGTAGCAATTTCAATCGTCAATCTGTTTTAGGACAGACCCCCTTTTTATTCAAATTATATAATTCAAATTTTCATTTATTATTATTATTATTATTTTGGCTGTGCACGAAAAAATTGCGTCAAATCGAAAGCAAGTATTATTTCTATTGAAAAATATAGTTTTGGAAAATATTGTTGGGAGCAGTTGCTACTTGTAACTCTTTTATTTCAAAAAGTGAACGTACTAGTTTTGACCAATACGAGAGTAATTTGACATTGAAATGTATTGTGTTGTGAAAGATTGTTGGTAGCAATTGCTACTTATAACTCTTTAAGGGGACGGTGGATGTTGAAATGAGCAAAAATCGACTAAAAAAAGATTTAATATTTCTACACATTTAACATTTGCTGACTGGTGGGACAACGTCGAAACGAAGAACCTCCCAAAAATACAGGTATTTGACATACCCTATCCCAAACAGTTCGATGCCCCTTTTCAGGCATTGGCGTCCATGGAAATCGCTGACAGCAACATTCATTGCACCTGCTGCAGCAGGCACGATTTCCATGGACGCCAATGCCTGCAAAGGGGGATCGAACTGTTTGGGATAGGGTATGTCAAATACCTGTATTTTTGGGAGGTTCTTTGCTTGCGATTGACGCTGTCTCACCCGTAGGCAAAAGGTTGAATGCATTTTTTTTCTAAACGGAATTTTCAAGATTTTACATTTTTAAAATGCTCCATGCGTCTTAATTTTTGTCTGAGATGCATGAAATTTGGCAAGAAGACACCTCTCATACTTTTTAATGAAACTGGGTATGCATTTTATAATTGGACTTTATTAAGGTAATTAAAAGTGAATAAGAACCTAATTCAATGATGAAAAATAAGTTTTAATGCCGAAAAATATTTTAAAAAAAAATTAACTTTCCAAGGGATTTAAAAATGAATACCTAAATTTGTTCATAATGTGTTTTTGAGTAATCATAATGTAAAATTAATCATAAATGTGAACAAATGGCACGTAAGGAGCATTTTCAAATTTTCGTTAAAAAAAATTAAATCAAAAATAAAATACAAAATTATAACAAAATTGAAAAAAATATTAATGGTATTGTATATTGTAATGTTAAGAGGAATATTTATACAAATTTTCACATTTCTAAGTGAATAAATAAATATAAATAATTTCAACGTCCACCGTACCCTTAATTTCGAAAACTAAACGCGCTAGCTTTAAACCATACGAGTGTAATCATTTTGAAAGCCCTGTAAGGATATATACATAGATTTCGAATAGGATTCTTAGTTTTCGATATGTATTGGTTAAAATGGCGATGAGTTTTTAGCTACTTCGTATTCTCAATATATGCATCCTATCAGTTATGTCGAATATGTCGAAAACTTTAGCTGCAATTTTCGATTCCATTCCAATATTTTCCCTATATATCACCATGTATTGTAACGTCATTAATACATATAATCTGTAGGTGAAGTTGTCAAAGCTAGGAGCTTATTGGTGGGTTTTATAAATATTAATGAGTTTAATACTTAGAAACTTGATGCTGGCTGTACTGCAGGACTGAATTTGTCAGCATCCATAGAGTTTCACAAAATTGTAGCCTATTGAAAGTTTTTTTACTGCCTGTTATGGTATCGGTTATTCTACACTGATGAACCATGAAACACTTGAAACCGGTCCATTGATGTTCTTCTTTCATCAGAAGTGGAATCGTAATAATGCGTCATTTTGTATAGAAGTTGTTTTCTTCACTGCATAATGCACTTTCCGTAAATGTATTATGGATATAAATTAACTGTAATAGGCATACTTATGTTGAGATACTTAATAATCATTTGCGGTTTCGATGTTGCCACACAGCACACAATGTTTCAAAACAAATTGCGGGTAATTATGAACGCAATTTACTTTTGGATACATAATTGAATTATCGCTAAACAATAATTCAATTAAATGCATATTTCAAAAATGCATGTCTCAAATTATATTAACGTTTCAGCGATCCCATTATTTATCGTTAAGGATTCCTTAATTAAAGGACGAGATTGTTTTCTTTAAAAGATTTTCAGTAGACAGCGATAGCAAAACCTTACAACAAAGTAGAATAAACTTCAAGAAACATATTAAAACGTATAATATTAAATGTCATATTTGTAATAAACTTTGCTGCATCAACGTACAGATTGGAAACGAAAAAACTCTAATGGTGTTCAGTACGTACATTTTTTTACGAACTAGATTATTTTTTTCAGGAAGGTATAGTCAACAAATACCCCTGATAGAGAGAATTCCAGATCTTATGATCATGTTTACAGAACAACAACCAGCACAGGTAATCAGGTTGCTTTATTATCAGTGCTTATCAGCAGCGAAAAGTAATTGATTGCACTGGCAGAACAATCTGACTATGAGAATTTTTGCAAACTGTTTGCAACAATTACAAAATATTGGTGTTCAAATGGTGCAGAATTGCAATGTTACAAAATGTTGGTGTTCAAAAAAGTTAGTTATATTGCACAAACGACCCCGAATATTTAGAATGTTACAAAACTAAGAGTTGAGTTGACGTTTTAAGAATTGAAATTTTTTGTGCAATAACCAGAATCAGTTAACTATATAGTTGAAGTTCATAGGCAAGCAATGTATGTTACCAATACAAGTAGCGAACTCGCTTGCTATTTACCACAATCAGTCGTGTCAGATAGGCATGTGGCTACACACACACACATATATATATATATATATATATATGTGTGTGTGTATATATATATATATATATATGTGTATATATATATATATATATATATAATTATATAATTGAGCTCAGACTGCATTAGATCTAAAACGCACAATATCTCAAGAACTGCGTTGGTTATCGTTTTGCCAATCGTTTCTAGATAAAAAACAAGAAAGATCAATCATGCTTAAAGCATTGATTATGAAACACTTTCCAACTTCAATGCAATTTTATTTAAAAAAGTCGAAAATGCAATACATTCCTCGGTAATATTTTAAAACTTATCACGATACTACATTGATTTATTATATTTGAAAACTTAAACCTTCATTGAAAAAAATGAACTTCATTCAAAAGACGGCATTGAAATATAAATTGCGTGGTTTAAATATCTCTAAAATGCAATACATTCCACGGTAATATTTTTAAATCTATCATAATACTACGATAATTTATTATATTTGAAAACTTCATCGAAAACAACTGAAATTAATTCAAATGACGTCATAGAAAAAATAACACGCCTGGATCTCTCCATAAAAGCAGGATTTCATTCATAACTTTCTCCATTTCATTCATCACAATACTATAATAATTTATTTTATTTAAAAATTAAGACCATGGAGCTACAATTCATAAACTTTATGCTTAAAACTTCATCGAAAAATATCGTCCTTCTGTTTATAAAATCAATTAATATTTCATTCATATCAGCCATGCAGACTCCATGGACTGAATTATTTTGTGTTAAAGAAATACAGTAATTCTAATACAACTCATTCTACATATTTTGCTGTTTACATTTTACATAGGTGAAAAATAGGCTTAATTGTAGAAATAATCAAATTTGAATGAGAATTTAAACTCAAATATATTGTCATTGTGTTGTTTTAGTATGTAGATGCACAGAATTTAAGCAGAAATAAAATAGTTTTAGGATGGATACAACACTCAATATGAATTAAAAAGAACTTTAAAAAATCACGAATTTGAAACAAGATGGATGCCATATCTCATTTTGAAGTGGGTCATGTGATCGTTTCATATCATGTTCACGTGATCGTTTCATATAAGATGTGTAATTATTATTTTAATTTTTATTTAAAAAACTACTGAATATATTTAGCTGAATTTTTTTTTATATATTTTATGGAACAATTTGACTATTACCTAAAATTTTCGAAGCAATTTGTGAATTTTAAATCCGCTTAAAAAATGTTAGAAAAATTAGGTCCCATAGGGCTCAATGTATTTCATTTTTTCAACCCGGGTTCAATCCAAAACTAATTGTGTGATATTATTCATTTATATTCCCATAGGTCCTACAGACCGTCTGAACAACATACTAAAATTTCATTTTGATTAAGTCATTTTTACGGCAGTTATCGTGCTAACGGGCAGACAGACAGACAGACAGACAGACAGACAGACAGACAGACAGACAGACAGACAGACAGAATGAACAAAGTCATAAACACTTTTCAACTTTGTTGTAAAGTGTTAAAAATTCTCTATAAACCGGCTATCGTAACAAATGTCAACATACATTCGTTTTTGCATAATTTTCTTCGATCTTCGATAAAAATAAGTTTGAATAATTGAAGATGTTCGCTACATTTGAACTCCTCTATTACAAATGGGGGGGGGGGATTCATTAATTGGAAAAAAATGTACAAAAATTGTATTTTGTTTTCACTTTTTCCTTGAGGGATATATCGCTCTACATGAAAAAAATTCTAATGACGCGAGATCGACTCATGACAACATCTAAAAAATAATATGTTTTCAGTTCTGAACAAAATAATTGTTAACGCGTTAATATATTTTATAATAGCCGGTTTATTTTATTAATTATTATTTTTTTAATTTATATATTTATTTTCTTTTTTAAATAAAACATGAAATATCCCGAGAAACGGCGGCTGTTGGAATCTAATAAATAATGGTATTCGCTTTGAAATTAAAAATCTGATGTGGGCAGCACATGACTTTCCCTACAGACTTATATCCACGTTCTCTTTATTTTAATTAAATTTATTTCACTTTTAATTCACTTTTAGCTCTCATTTATTAAGTGGACTTATTTTCAAAGTTGGCGTAGAGAAAATACGAAAAAACTAAAATATCTCGAGAACGGCTAGTTCTAGTGTAATGGGATTCGTCTTATTCTTTCCATCGTTAAAAATTACGTATAAAACAAGCATTTAATGGATATATTTGAGTATACGTATGTATTTATTTTAGATTTTGACGATTTTTGAGGGTCATTTCGCAAAAAAGGCAGGTTATTTTTTTTGGAATCGTACCAAAATCTAATCAGCACCAGGGTATCTCACAAGTGAGTTATCAACCAATTTTTGTGAAATTCGGTCCATTAGTATTCCAGCTAGAGTGGATACAAATTTTTGCGGACCATTTCGCAAAAAAGGCGGGTTCTTTTATCACGAATCATACCTAAAACTAATCAGCACCAGATTCGCCCACAAGTGACTTACCTACCAAATTTTGTGAAATTCGGTCCATTAGTTTTTGAGTTAGAGTGGATACAAAATCTGCACAGACAGACAGACACACAGACGTCACGCTAAAAATGGTTTTTCGTATTCTAGAGGTCTCGAAACGTGTAGATCCGTCGAAAACTCGAGTTGCGATTTTCGGCATGATTCCAATACTTTCCCTATATATTACCATGTATTGCAGGGAAAGTAAAAAATTACATACTAAATACGTACTTTCGTAAAACTGTTCTACGCAATTACTTTCTTATAACAGTTTTTGATTTTCGTATAAAAGGTTCCAAAGAATTTAGGATTGCCAAATTGAAATAAAATAGTAATTGGAAATAATTGAAATACTAATTTAATTTGCATTTTTCAAATTGAAGTAATTGTATCAATTTTATATGTATTCAATTTTATTTATTCAATTCTTTTATTTATTCAAAATTATCATTCTCGTAGACAGACAGACTCATAGACGGGCGATAGATAGCCTGACACACAAACAGACGTACAAATAGACACACATACCACACATACATCGTTGTAAAAATAGTTGATTTATATCCAGGGATGCTTAAAACGTGTAGATTCATTAAAACACGAGTGTCTGATATCTGAGTCCATCACAGTACTTTCTCTTCACATTACAATGCATGACAGACAATTTACCTCGTGTTCAACCTGAGCGGAACTATTATAGCGACACGCTAGTTTAATTAAGTTTCTCAGCCGTCTTTATACGCTTAAATATATATCATCTAAAAAACGTTTTCCATAATCTATTTTTTCATAAATTAATTTTATAAATTCGTTTAATCGGTGAAGTGTAAATACATGAAATGTTTTTCACTTAACTGCGTTTAAGGATGCTTTTTGAGAGATGATAAATCGTTAAGTTAAGTATGAACATTAATTTTTAAAAATTAGAATTTTTTTTTTTTTTTACAAATACATTATTTGCTAGGTTTTAGAATCACACCGAAGGTTTTTTTCTTCATTCTGTATGTTTTAAAAGATCACACAGAAAATGTAGTTTTGTAAAGAACTAGAACGAATTACCCGCCGTTGTTAGGATTCCAAATGAGCACCAGCTATGTAAATTAACACAAATAAGCATAACAGCACTCCATTTCTAAATCGCCTGTTTTAAAACAAGATAATTCCCGCTTTCCTGTTTTTCTATGCGCAATTATTTCCAATTGCACAACGCGGGCACAATATGTCTTAAATAACCATCTATTTGATGCGTTCTGATAATACTTATGTGGGGGAAAACATTGAATTGTGTTACTTTTTCAAATGAATCTTGTGGATTAAATTATTAATCTTAATTGAACCGGCCGTGGATCGTAACATTTGTACATTGTTATCATGGCTGCAAATCCCATCATTACTTCTTTGCACGAGTTCCTTAGCATAATCATTAAATCAAAACACTACATATGTTAACCTTTAAAATAAATTATCATGTATTCACACCTCTATATTACTATTACTAAAATTATAGGAATTTATTAGCAAACGTTTAAGGAGGAGAAAAACACCGTGTGAGACCGGCCTTATGAATCTTATTCCAAAGATCAAAATTGACCTAACATGCATGACGACTGGCACATACCTCTGTATTTCGGGTCTGTAGCTCAGCATGACTGTAAACTTTTCCGATTATTTATTTTTCTGACATTTGGAGTCAGACTTCGTCTTTTTCCATAACATTCTCAATACCGACTCTATAACTTTTCTATAACATTTTCTGTAACGAATCTCTACGAATGACACTGCTTGAAAAATCAAGTATCTCAATCTTCAACTCTTGAATAATCATTTAATTATATTCGTTGACTTTCCTCCTTGCTGTCACATCATTTTGCCTGCGGTTCAGATACGCCCTCCTTGCTCTCATTGGATTCTCCCCAGTGCGATGTCATATCTCTGCATTATTGGCTCCTTCAGTTTCTAATGAAGCTTGGTTTAAGTCTTGGCCCTAGAATATTTTGCCCCCAACCTCACCTGCAATTTGTGTGACGTGTATTTATTGGGATCATAACTTTCCGGGCCAAGACTGCCATAAAACGGTGACTAAAAGTCTGCGCTTTGTCTCATTGTAAACATCAAAATGTGCATATGGTGCCTCCTGCTCTCACAACTTGAAATCGTAAAAAAGAAAATAAATAATCTCCATCTACTTATCAAATAAGTGCGACGATTCACAAGGAAACAAAATGTATCCTTAAGAATATGTGGTAAAAACCGTGAGCAGACTCCATTGAAAAGATAAATTAAAGGGAACAGAGTATGTTAATGAAAACTACATGTTAATTCGATCAACGGGAGCTGAGATATTCGATTAACGGGAGCTAAGATATTCTCTCCTGCAACAGTATTTCATTCTTTCCATTGCCTCAATCGTTTCGTTTCAGCAGAAATAGTGTTTATTGACAGGAGAATCATTTTAAAAGTTAATAGCAATTTTGATTCAAATAATTGCTAAACTATAGGGATTTTGACATTTTTGATACTTTTGGAATTTTTCTATGTGCGTCATAAATCAAACTTTTAATATGTGGAAAAGTAAAGCTTGGTTAGGTATATTTATTTCCTTATTCATTTTATATGCTAGTTAAAATAGAACATTTTCCGCATTTACCGTTTTCGAATTAGATCCACTAAGAAACGCAAAACAGGGATACCACTGTGATAACAAATTGCTCCACTGTAATAACAAACTGCAAAATTCCATTAATTTATTACTTTCCTTATATACATAATGTATAAGGAAAGTATTGCGACGGGGTCAAAAATTCGAATTCGAGTTTTCGACGGGAGAGCACGTTTCAAGCATCCCTGATCACGAATCAAACATTTTTGAAGTGATGTCTGTGTGTGTGTATGTGTGTGTGTGTGTGTGAAAGTATGTGTGTGTGTGTGTGTCAGTGAGTCTGTGGAGACGATAACTGACGAACGAATGGACCGATTCGAACCAAATTTGGTACAAAAATCACAATTCGTAAACACTGGAAGCCTTTTGTTTTTATACGCAATCGAATGTTCAGAACCCCCCTAAATTTTCGAATGAAATTTTGAAAAAATCGTCAAAAAATCAAAAGCGCTAATAAAGTTAAGCAAATAGACATTTCTTATGTGATTTTTTATTAGAAAACGATTGGCATAAATTTTAGAACGCTAACATGAACCGTTCTCGAGATACTGTATATTTTTCAAAAAAATTATCAAAAAGTCATATAAAATGAAATAAAAATGTCCCTTTGAGAAACATGTTCACTTTTCATATGTAATACCATACGATAAATTGGGTGACATCATTCTCGTGGATCTAGCTTATTCCATTCAAGGAAAAAGATACTTTGAGTAATACGTTTGTAATTGAACGCCAATAATCATTTGTCTGCTGTAAGAATAACATATTTCTTCGTCCATAACGCTTGGCGAGATTTTGGAGCCGAATTTGGCGGAATGTCGCCAACTTGGCGACTTTTTGAAATGTTGCCAAATTAACGAAAATTCCGCCAAATGGATAAAAATGCAGCAAAATCAATGAAAATGACGACTAATTGTCGAAAACTCAATATCTTGGAAGGAATATTGGTATCTACTATAAGAAAAACCTATTTTTTTACTGTAAAAGTAGTAAATTCATTACATATAAGGAAAGTCATGTGTTGCCCACATCAGATTTTTTTTATATGTAATCGAAAGTTCAGAACCCCCCTAAATTTTCGAATAAAATTTTGAAAAAATCGTCAAAAAATCAAAACCACTAATAAAGTTACGCAAATAGACATTTCTTATGGTAATTTTTCATTGGAAAACGATTGACATAAATTTTAGAACGCTAACATGAACCGTTCTCGAGATATTGCACATTTTTCAAAAAAATTATTAAAAAGTCATTTAAAATGAAAAAAATATATTTCCTATACAGAAACATGTTCACTTTTCATATGTCATACCATGCGATAAATTGGGTGACATCATTCTCGTGGATCTAGCTCGTTCCATTCATGAAAAAAGATACTTTGAGTAATATTTTTGCATTTGAACGCCAATAGTCATTTATCTCCTGTAAGAACAACTTATTTCTTCGTCCATAAAGCTTGGCGAGATTTTGGCGACGAATTTGGCGGAATGTCGCCAACTTGGCGACTTTTTGAAATGTTGCCGAATTAACGAAAATCTCGCCAAATGTATAAAAATGACGCTAAATCAATGAAAATGACGACTAATTGCCGAAAATTCAATATCTTGGAAAGAATATTAGTATCTACTATAAGAAAAACCTATTACTTTCCTTATATACATAATGTATAAGGAAAGTATTGTGACGGGGTCGAAAATTCGAATTCGAGTTTTCGACGGGAGAGCCCGTTTCAAGCATCCTTGATCACGAATCAAACATTTTTGAAGTTATGTCTGTGTGTGTGTGTGAAAGTATGTGTGTGTGTCAGTGGGTCTGTGGAGACGATAACTGACGAACGAATGGACCGATTCGAACCAAATTTGGTACAAAAATCACAATCTGTAAACACTGGAAGTCTATTGTTTTTATACGCAATCGAATGTTCAGAACTCCCCTAAATTTTCGAATGAAATTTTGAAAAAATCGTCAAAACATCAAAACCAATATTAAAGTTACGCAAATAGACATTTCTTATGTAGTTTTTCATTAGAAAACGATTGACATAAATTTTAGAACGCTAACATGAACCGTTCTCGAGATATTGCACATTTTTCAAAAAAATTATCAAAAAGTCATATAAAATAGAAAAAAAATATATCCTATTGAGAAACATGTTCACTTTTCATATATAATATCATGCGATAAATTGGGTGACATCATTCTCGTGGATCTAGCTCGTTCCATTCATGAAAAAAGATACTATGAGTAATACTTTTGCATTTGAACGCCAATTTATCTGCTGTAAGAACAACTTATTTCTTCGTCCATAATGCTTGGCGAGATTTTGGCGACGAAATTGGCGGAATGTCGCCAACTTGGCGAGTTTTTGAAATGTTGCCAAATTAACGAAAATCTCGCCAAATAGATAAAAATGACGCTAAATCAATGAAAATGACGACTAATTGTGGAAAATTCAATATAAGTTATATAATATATAAATATATAATAATAGTTATATAATATATGTCGAAAATTCAATATCTAATAAGTTATATATATATATATATATATATAGATATATATATATATATATTTACTTATTTCTTCGTCCATAACGCTTGGCGAGATTTTGGCGACGAAATTGGCGGAATGTCGCCAACTTGGCGACTTTTTGAAATGATGCCAAATTAACGAAAATCTCGCCAAATGGATAAAAATGACGCTAAATCAATGAAAATGACGACTAATTGTCGAAAATTCAATATCTTGGAAAGGATATTAGTATCTACTAGAAGAAAAACCTATTTATTTTACTCTAAAAGTAGTAAATTCATTTCATTATATAAGGAAAGTCATGTGTTGCCCACATCAGATTTTTTTTATTGCAATTCACTTACTATATTTTATCTTGATTGCGACTTTAGGCAAATATACTGCATGAACAATTTTACCGTTTTCGAATTAGATCCACTAAGAAACGCAAAACCGGGATACCACTGTGATAACATATTGCTCCACTGTAATAACAAACTGCAAAATTCCATTAATTTATTTTTATTGCAATTCACTTTCAATATTTCATCTTGGTTGTGACTTTAGTCAAATATACAGCATGAAAAATTTTATTTGCTAATCGGTTCCTGTATGTTTGTCTCCCCAAATTACTTTATCACTCTTCACTGCAGTTGATTGCATAGCTGAAACGCTGAAATATATTTAGAAGCCATTGGCTAAAGCACTAAGTTGGTGGAACTTAGATAAGAATAACTGTGTTGCTGAACAATAACTGAAATTTTAATTTCCATTTTAAGAGTTCTCATTCATTTAAGAGTTCTCAAATCAGAAATATTGCCAAATTTAATTAACAAAATTACCCTGCCACTAAATTTATTGCCAAATACATAATGTGTTACATTATAGGGACAATTAGTAGAACATTTTGCATGAAAAAGAAAAATCTTAAAAAAAATTAATTAATTAAAAATTGCGAATTTTTGACTCTACATTACAAATTGAATGCAAAATGTACAACACCAAAATTTTACATATAAACTAATGTGAACCCTTGGATGTGCAAGACAAGTGTACAATTTTTATTTAGGTCTTAGTTAATTACATATTATTTAATACACTTTCGCAGTGCAATGTGGGAAAATATTTAATGGTTCAAGCCGATGTCTAACTTCTTTTTGATTGGTTGCTGGTAGAAACGCCCCAAAGATGGGCCAGTACTATGATATACCTAGTTGTTGATTTCTTTTAAACATAACGTTTCTCAAATACTGTTATCATGAATATCTGCGATTAAAATGCAATTATTACTTACTTATTATTTATAACTTTTACTACTGATTCTTATAAGCAGTTAAACGAAGTAATTACGAAAACTACATTTCATGATCACGATTGTTAGAGCTTTTAGCATGTTAACTGTCTGTTTAATTGATATCATTAGATTTGCTCACATTGTAAATGCGTTCGTTGTACAATCTGTTAAACCTCAAATTAAATATTTACATGGCTATTAATACAGCTCAGATTAGGTTTCTTACAATATTATAAAAGTCCACCAAAGGGAAAACTATACTATCTTTTCGCATTAGGAATGAAAACCGAACACCCTCTAGAGTTGCTGATAGGCCGTCAGGTTTCGAGATGGGTGAGCTTCTGCGAAATATCGAACAAGTGGCTCTCACCTGTTACGAGGGCGGGGTGAAAGAGCTCGCAAAGAGAGCTCCGGGGGTTGGCGAGCGTCATTAAACAGGGAGTGGAGTTCCCAACGCATACAATTTTTAAAAGATCACAAAAAGGGGCGGAAACGCCCAGTGGTTAGCGCACGGGAATTGCACTCAGACGACCCCAGTTCGATTCCTGGCACTACCTAAACTGCTATCTATCTGATGTTTAAATTATTTAAAAAGCTAAACAAAAATGACTGGCCTAAGATTTAAGAAAATATATTCAAATTATAACATTTTTTATGCATTATAAAAGAAATATTAAATATCTGCAATAATCCAAGTGCAGCACCACCGATAATCGAACTAAAGCCGTTCAGGTGTAGGACATCCTAGTGGTTATGCACTCGCACTACCAGGATTCGATTCCCGGATCTACCCAAACTGTCCCCGTGGTCACGCGGAGTATGGGCACTAAATATGTGGGTCCGTATATCCTTCTGACAGGTTGGTGGTAGGGGAAAGAAGGCACCGTCCCTGAGGATGCCACCCCCACTGAGTTCCGGAATAAATTGGGTAGCACTTCCCAGCCGTCAAAACAGGTACCTTAAATCTTCAGCTAGGTCGGACGGTCTGGGTCAAAGAAAGCAGAAGAAAAGAACAAAAAAAAAATTTGATGTGAGCAACACATGACTTTCCTTATATAATGAATTTACTACTTTTACAGTAAAAAAAATAGGTTTTTCTTATAATAGATACTAATATTCTTTCCAAGATATTGAATTTTCGACAATTAGTCTTCATTTTCATTGTTTTAGCGTCATTTTTATCCATTTGGCGAGATTTTCGTTAATTTGGCAACTTTTCAAAAGGTCGCCAAGTTGGCGACATTCTGCCAAATTCGTCGCCAAAATCTCGCCAAGCGTTATGGGCGAATAAATAAGTTGTTCTTACAGCAGACAAATGACTATTGGCGTTCAAATACAAAAGTATTACTCAAAGTATCTTTTTTCATGAATGGAACGAGCTAGATCCACGAGAATGATGTCACCCAATTTATCGCATGGTATTACATATGAAAAGTGAACATGTTTCTCAATAAGAAATATCTTTTTTTTCATTTTATAAGACTTCTTAATAATTTTTTTAAAAAATGTGCAATATCTCGAGAACGGTTCATGTTAGCGTTCTAAAATTTATGTCAATCGTTTTCTAATGAAAAATTACATAAGAAATGTCTATGTGCGTAACTTTATTAGTGGTTTTGATTTTTTGACGATTTTTTCAAAATTGTATTCGAAAATATAGGGGGGTTCTGAACATTCGATTACGTATAAAAACAATAGGCTTCCAGTGTTTACGGATTGTGATTTTTGTACCAAATTTGGTTCGAATCGGTTCATTCGTTCGTCAGTTATCGTCTCCACAGACTCACTGACACACACACACACACACACACATACTTTCACACACACACACACACACACACAGACATCACTTCAAAAATGTTTGATTCGTGATCAGGGATGCTTGAAACGTGCTCTCCCGTCGAAAACTCGATTTCGAATTTTCGACCCCTTCACAATACTTTCCTTATACATTATGTATATAAGGAAAGTAACAACAAATGCTTTCAACGTGTCCACCTAAGAAATTCAGCTCTATAAGAACATTAGACACTTATTTAAATTATCTCTCTCGTAAAATAATCAATTCTCTTATAATTGTTACAAACACAATTTACTGAACATTGTATTGTCTTTCATCTTAATATACAAATGCACTTCATTAAATATTCTTATTGTTTCATATTCGAAACAAATATTGTATCAACGTTTGTAACAGAATTCTAGTGCTTTTGTGATGGATGATCGATCGATACAGTTAATGGCATTCATTTAATAAAAAATTATGCTATCCATTCGAGTAATCAGTGCATGTGTTGTCATTGGCATCATATCATTAATTATTCCCAGTGTAAAATGCAGCACAATTAAGTTCTTTTTTGAAGACATGGGAAATGATTCAGAGTATATCGATTGCAACTCCCACCCCCACAAAATAAATGTTTTAAAGTTCTAAAAATGTGATGCGCGCAGTACATGACTTTATGCCACACATTCTTTTCTTTTTATACAGGGTTTTCTGATAAGTTCTAATGCAAAAATGTTTAAATGCAGTTCGATTCCTTTAACCTTTGAAGTGTTCTAGAACTGCTAAAGCAGTGTCTACTAATAGGAAAACGATTATTTGCTATCGATTGAGAAATCGTTTACTATCGTTTACAGCGCCTCTTGCGACGAATGGAAGAAGTTAGAAAGAAGAAAGTTAGAAGTTAAAAGAAATAAAGAAGTTAGAAGAAAGACAGATAAGCGAAATATTTCAATTACAAAGTTGTATAATGTTCTGCATTTAGTAGTAAAAGACGTATGGTTTGTGCATGATATGTAGACAGGCGATAAAATTTACGTCATAGAAAAGTAATATATTATGATGGTATATATTATAGTGCATCATTTGTCTGCTATTTTCATGCAACATTTATTTTTCTCTTTATATTAAAAAAAAATTAGTTGACGCAGCCGCTGCCGTTTGACAAATTTTTCGTTTCTTGAGATTCTTTGCTTCGTACCGCAAGAACTATTACATATAAAAATATGAAATTTGGTACACTTGTAGAAAAAAGCTTTGGGGAATATGCTTAAATAAACCGATTTTGATATATATTGTAGTTTAAGAAATATTTAATATCAAAGATAAAATACTTGAGCTGCGAGTTCGCGTCCTGGATAGACTAACGATAGCAAGACCACGGATTTTTGCCGGCAGGTACCTACATTGGAGTCATTTTTTTTTAAATTTCGATGTAGTTTTTGAAATATTTTACTTTTTATGCACTTCTGAAGTGCATTTTTTTTTTCGTGCCGGCACGCCTGTCGATTTCTCTGTCTCGTACTGTAAAAACTATAACATACAAAAATATGAAATTTGGTACATTTATAGAGAAATAATAGAGTAACATAATGAAATAAACCGTTTATCGATTTAAACTTTAGTTTGGCATGAAATAACTCGCGAAGCGATCCCAGGATCAAGGAATTCAGTTTTGGGATTCCCTGGGCTAAGAAAAATCCCTGATTTTACCTCCGGAAAATAGGTAGGGATAGGAAAAGAGATTTTGGAAAGTAGAATATTTAGGAGTGATAAGTATGAAGCGAGCCCTGCGAGTGCAGCGAGTAGGAGGCAAAGCCTTCCAAATGGGTTTGGCGAAGCGAAGCGCGCATGGGGCAGAGCTACTTAGTCATTTAAAAAAATTCTTAATAAATTTGTATATTCTGCTTTTGCATCGTTGGAACATTTCAAAGCAAAGCTAAAGGGATGCATATGGTCTTTTAAGGGAAACATTCACATGCACGTTCACATGGACCGTACTGTGCTGAAAACACCGGTTCTCGCTAGATCACCGAAGTCAAGCAGCATCGGGGGCGGTTAGTACTTGGATGGGTGACCACCTGGGAACAAACACCGCGTGCTGTTGGCACATTTCGGGCACGGTAGCCCGGTGGTTTGCGCGCTGGATTTGCACGCTGCCACAACTGCCGCCGTGTTCATGCGGAGTACGATCACGTTAAACATGTGGGTCCGTAACTCCTTCCGAGAGGTTGGTGGTAGGGGAAGGAGGGTACGGTCCATGTGGATGCCTCCCCCACTGGGTTCCGGTCTAAATTGGGTGGCACTTCTCGGCCGTTCAAACGGTTACCTTACACCTTTCTGGTAGGTCGGACGGTCTGGGTCTCAACAACAACAACATGGACCGTACCTACCTTCCCCAGCCATCAACCTCTTGAAATCACTTTCGAACTTACAGATTTAAGGTGCCCGTACTCCACGCACACACGGGTATTTCTGAACAAAACCGGGAATCGAGTTCGTGTATTCCGAGGACAATCCCTGTGCTTTAACCACTGTGCTATCTCACCCGGACTGGGGTTAGTTAAGTTCAACTCTGAACTTTTGATTGATTGTTTTCTCACGTTAGCTGAATTAGTAAAAAATATTCTCCCTGTAAAAGCAACTTTCAGGCTCAGCCCTCTTTCTGTCAGCAAAGACAAACTCGATGTACTATTTCTCACTGACCGATTGGTTTAGCGAGGTTTGTGCCGGGCTTCCTCGATCTAATGAAAATTTCTGTCTTGTCTTTTTTATCATGTGATTTGAGCTTCATCTCGCCCAGAATATTTAGAGACTGGAGAGCACTGCTTTTTCTATTGTGATGTCATAATTGATTGTTCTTTTCTCGAGTCACGAAGTCTGCCTCATTGTTCAGAACATTTTTTATGTATTTGTCGCACCTGAGTTGTCTCTTCCTCTTTTTTCACCTGTTACTAGTAAGCTTAAATTAAAAAAAAATAATTCTAAATTTATGATTTATTTAAAATATTTCAATACACTTTCTAAATTCATATTTTGCGTCATAACATATTATCTGTCTATCTCTAATAGATTCAGGAATGAACTCTGTAACCAACTTTTTGCAACACTGTTTACCATCGTTTGAATTCGGTACATACCTCAAAATGAATAAAACAGCAAATTTTAAAGAATAAATTAAGCTTGAGAAATATTTATGCAAATTGATTGCTTTTGACATTTACTCGACTAAAAGGTAAAAAATACATAATTTCCTTTTAGCTCAGGACAAAAAAACCCAAAGAGCACTTAAACATATAGGGACATCCAAAAGTTCTAAATTTAATCAAATACGACAAAAAAAGTTACTTAAAATTCTTTCAATTATTTATCTTTTGTAAAAAAATACTTTCTAACATTCATTTCTAGATGAATTGCGTCTAAATGATATGTTAAAAAAAACTGTATAAATGTAATTCTTTTTTCATCTTCATGAATAGAAATTAAATTGAAAAAAAATACTTGAAGCCAGTATTAAAGTGTGCTGTGAGATTTAAATTTTGAAACGTTTTAATATACAAGAAAACTAATATGAAAATGTTCTTGCAGTATGCATATTTAGTAGGTATATAATAGGTGTGTTTTGAACGTCTCATACTTCTTATAATTTTCATACGTGAAAAATAAAAAAAAATCTAAAATTGCATTTTAATACTTTCTTACATTATTGTGCAGAAAAGTGTTGTTCTTGCGTAAATTTTTACTTTCCTTATATACATAATGTATAAGGAAAGTATTGTGACGGGGTCGAAAATTCGAATTCGAGTTTTCGACGGGAGAGCACGTTTCAAGCATCCCTGATCACGAATCAAACATTTTTGAAGTGATGTCTGTGTGTGTGTGTGAAAGTATGTGTGTGTGTGTGTGTGTGTCAGTGAGTCTGTGGAGACGATAACTGACGAACGAATGGACCGATTCGAACCAAATTTGGTACAAAAATCACAATCCGTAAATACTGGAAGCCTATTGTTTTTATACGCAATCGAATGTTCAGAACCCCCTTAAATTTTCGAATGAAATTTTAAAAAATTCGTCAAAAAATCAAAACCACTAAAAAAGTTACGCAAATAGACATTTCTTATGTAATTTTTCATTAGAAAACGATTGGCATAAATTTTAGAACGCTAACATGAACCGTTCTCGAGATATTGCACATTTTTAAAAAAAATTATCAAAAAGTCATAAAATAAAAAAAAATATTTCCTATTGAGAAACATGTTCACTTTTCATATGTAATACTATACGATAAATTGGGTGACATCATTCTCGTGGATCTAGCTCGTTCCATTCATGAAAAAAGATACTTTGAGTAATACGTTTGTATTTGAACGCCAATAGTCATTTGTCTGTTGTAAGAATAACTTATTTCTTCGTCCATAATTCTTGGCGAGATTTTGGCGACGAATTTGGTGGAATGTCGCCAACTTGGCGACTTTTTTAAATGTTGCCAAATTAACGAAAATCTCTCCAAATGAATGAAAATAACGCTAAATTAATGGAAATGACGACTAATACTCGAAAATTCAATATCTTGGAAAGAATATAAATATCTACTATAAGAAAAACCTATTTTTTGTACTGTAAAAGTAGTAAATTCAGTACATAATATAAGGAAAGTTATGTGTTGCCCACATCAGATTTTTTATTTAGATATTTTGATAGAAAAGCGCGTTTTCAAATTCTGAACACATTTTAAGCAAATTATCGGTTTATATTATAATATGGACAAGATGACTGGAAAAAGAGTGCCTTAAAATCCATTTTAGAAACCGCACAGATTAAGAATGCAAACTGTGGTGGAGAGATAACATACATGAGTTTGGATTAATGTGAAAAATTTGGTGACTGCATATGAAGTATCAACAATAAGTTTATTTCACACGTCCTGCAGTTATTCAATGAAAATAATTAAGAGCGTAATGAAATATATTTTACCTAAATCGATGCAAGTGCGCCACCTTGAACGTCGCTACGTATAGATGGACTGTATTTACGTTACAACCAAGTAAATGTAATGAAACTGCAAGATTTGGCCAATTCAACTGTGTCGCGTGATTTGCCCTTGCAATTTGCAGAGCAGTAACACAATACCGCATTTGTTTCAACGTTAGATCACAGATTGACGGTAATGCTCGCGTTTGCTTTTTTAGATGTTTAGTTTTTCATGCATGTATTGGGAATATAATGAGGTTTCCTTTATAAAATGCTTCATGGAATCCAGTAATTTTTTACAGAATGAAAAAAAGCCCGTTTTTGACCTCCTTTCCTTCTTCTATTAACACAAAAGATATAGACAGGGCATAAAATTTGACTCCAGCTAGTCTTTAAATAGATTAGCAAAAACACTTTCTATGACATTTTATTACGTAATTTACGATGGTACAGCGGAGTGAGACCCCGGGCTACTTGCCCTAGCTTTGCCCCGAGCAACAGAGGAGGGGTCCACAAGAACCTATCTGAAAATCGTGCTTGGGACAAATAACTTAGCATCAAGCGACTTGAACAATTGGTGGACAGAGGCCACAGTGTAAAATCGTCTTGCAACTTGGATCAGAGAATGTTTTTCAAAATACTAAACTTGACAGATTTTGAGAATGTAATACATTTCTCGGATAAAAAAAAATTGTAAGATGTGCGATCCCTATTCACGGATACTCTAAAGTGTTCATATGATCTTGTAAATAATAATCCTGTAAATAAATAATGTAGTTATCCCAGAAAAATAATTGGACCATGTGTGTATTTGTCTCTACGCTTTTAATATTTTACTAAATTTATATATTATCTTACAGTGACAAATAGGTAGGTGGAGAGCTAATGCTACATGCATAGAGGAAGTATTTGATTGTGATCGACATGTAGGAATTTATGTTGCTATTCCCGAGCCAGGCCCAAACTTGGGACCGCGTGCTTGCAAGACCGATATTATAAGGTTAGAGCAAA